>VYZQ01014370.1:173870-194436 GCA_013400655.1 Mystacornis crossleyi | reverse complement strand
AGGTAAATAGCATAATCATATTAACATCTTTTCGGGGGCAAAACTGTTTCCTGATAAATACCTGTAAGCAGTAAGAGTGCATCAGCTATCTGTAAGGCCTAACCATAGCTACTGTAAAGGAATTGAAGCAAAATCTTCTGTGCTTATTTCTTTTAAGGAATACAAGTGATTTACCCTTCTCACTTAATTCTATCAGAGCTTGTGCAGTGCAAATGAGAGAGGAGAACTTCAGATTTCTGGAACATTTGAATCCTAGACTTTGCTCTAGTGTGAAACAAAACTGGAGCATCCTAACCCTCTGATACACAAGTGCAGTTGCTTTCACAACTGAACTGCAGTGGAGTTAAGCTGGGTGCAGTATTTAAGTTTATCTCAAGCAAATACCTCTCTTTGTCTTGAGGAAAAAAAAGTGGAACTGCAGTTTCGTGTCAGTCTCTGAGATACCTATGCTGTATGAGATCACTGTAAGAGGGAGAAGAAAACAAAGCAAGAGCTGGCTCAGAGAGAGAGAGATTCAGCAAACATCAGCAAGCTACCAAGTGATCGTTTTGGTGCTGCAGTTGTTTGCCTCTGCAACATTTCAAGGACACCCATCAGAAAAGCTTAATGGGGAAAAATCCTTTTAAAAAGGGAAATTCTGTCGTGGCAGTTTCATTTGGAAGAGAGAGACAATGCAGTATTTCTGTAATAGGAAAGAAAAAGCAGATTTGATACTAAACAGTTCCTATATTTNAATTTTTATAAAGCACTCCCATTTAGTGTTACCTCCTATCAGTATGTGCCTAATAACTCTATAGGAGCCTGAGATGGTGTTTACTATGTATCCACTGTATTTTTGTATCAGTTTTCTCTTACCTTGAAAAGATACTGACAATAGTGAGCAGCTTTATAGTAGGAAAGCTGTTGTACTTTCTCGTTGTAATGACAGTACAGGTAAAGCATTCAAGAAGGGTAAAACAAATGGCCTTTTTTATTTAAAGGATAGTGAATACATTCCCCTTTATCAGTGGTAACAAGTGCTGCTTAGAGAGGTTTCCTAGTTGAATGGAATGTTTCCAAAGGACATGAATATGACTAAATTGTAACCCAGTGTTCACCGAAAACTTTCAGCCCACAGGGTTTGTATTCTTTCTGTTTTGTCCTGTAATACCTCTCCTTTTCCTAAAATCGATGGACTGTTACGTTGTTATATAACAATGTCCCTTCAAAACCTGAAATCATCTGACCAACCGAATATTTGTGGCAGAACCATTTAATTTCAAAGAACTTGTACACAGTGCCATATTTCAGCCCTGGTTCACTTGTGTTTTGGCTGAGGCAAGGGCTTTTCTCAAAGCACCAAGTGATACGAACTTTGCTTCCCTCAAGTCCTGCTCTTTTCAGGGATTTGTTCTGGTGCTGTCACCTCTGCATTAGCTGGTGAATGCTGAAATAGAGCAGAAATAATGTGGTGATTTACTGTGGCAACTTTACATATACAACTGGAGAGGTTATTACCTGACATTATGCATTCAGTTTTATTGTAAGTATATGCTCTTGGACATTTTTCCACAGCAGTTCTGATGGGACTGGGGTAAAAGTACTTTTTTTGTTTTGTTTAATTTTTCCTGCAGGTAAGGATTTTCCACAGTGGAACTACTACAAAGAATTTTTTTTCAGATATCAAGGCTACACATCCTTGGGTTTGATTGCATTTATGGGAAGGGAGTTTCAAATCTGCAAATTTTGTCGTCCTGGGACCAAGGACTATAAAAGATTGGATTTGTGTTGTGACGAGTGCAGTCTTTGCTATTGATCTTGGTGCAATGTCCTTGCTGGCGAACCAAGAGAGTATAAAACCCCTGCTCTCTGAAGAAGGTACTGTGTTGGGCTAGGTCTGCTTAGGATCATTGGATGGTAATTCACAATCAATTGTCTTGTAAACCCCTTGTTGCAGAGTACAGGTGTTGGCTTGCTGCTGCTAAACTGGTTAATCATAGATGAGTAAGAATCTGGGCAAGTGACCTTCCAGAGGACACTGACATCCTATTTTATACAGCTGTGGACTTCTGATGCTGGAGAAGGAACAAAGACTCCTTTCAGAGTAGCAGAAGAATCAGCTGCTTTACCTGTAAATTCTGGGACTTTCCCTATTCAGACCTTGTCTATGCCCCACCACAGTACACTCATTTTTCTGTATCACATTTGCCTGGGCAGCTACTTCAGCGTGCAGTAGCTGTCTCCATCCTGCTGTTCATCCCAGGCAACATAACAAACCTTCTCCTCAACCTAATTCCGCCTTTCAAGGGTCAGGAGCTGCTGCTGAAATCCTTTCATAATCTTTGATATATCCTCTTATTGCATCTCACTGTACTAACAGTGTAGCCTGGGGTTTTGCGTACTGGGCTTGCTGAGATACCAAAAGCAGAGATTATGGGCTACCATGTGGCAGTGACAGCAGCAGTGACTGCAAATAGCTTTTGACTCCATATCAGGCCCTGTGCAGAGGCAGATGGGTAGGAGTTGTTCAGGCAATATTCAGTCTTGAGAGGAAAAGATGGTCATCCTGATTCCTGTTTGTGTACCATGGTTTGGGAACAGTTCACATAGCCACAAGCACACAAACACCTCATCACAGATCCCAGAGACTTGGATTGGCAGTGGCTGGAGTTTGCAAATGGAGTATTACAATTTGTCCCCAAAAATATTTCCTTGGTACCTCAGTCTGCTAAATTACACAGAAGTTTTCCTTGCTGCCACAATACTGTATTACTGAAAATATCCCAGAACAGCTTTATTTTATGTCTCTGCACCCCACCTTTCAGCTCCAGTTGGGTACAGGCATAGACTGCTAATTCATAGCATTATTGCCAGATCTGTGCAGGCCCAGAGTCATCAGTGATGAGGGTGTAAAGCAAAGCAGTCAGGCAAATTTCAAGTTCTGTATTGGGGGAGGAGTAACAAAAGGGAAGCATGTGTTTTTTTCCTTCTTCTATTATAGTATTTTACATAAATTTTAATTACTCCCTTTTCTTTTTTTCCTCATCAGTTTTAATAATGTAGTGGGGATGAGTACCGGGCCCAGTGTGCTATGCTGGAAAGGGATGGGGTTATTAGGAAAACAAATTAATTGAAGCTTCTGGTCATTGGAACAACCGGACCAGGCTGAAACTGTTGTAACCAGATAGAAAACCCTGAAGTACCATCTTTATAAATAATCAAAAAACTTATGAAGTGCTAACAAATGTCCTGTGCGTGAGATGAAGTTCTCTGTGTTTGATGAAAGATTGAATCAAGTTGGACTGTGATGATGTCTTAGTTCCTTTGTGTGCTTTAAGAGTAAATTTCAATCTCGTTTATCCAGACCATTTATACTTTGCTTCGGAGTGTGTTTGGTTGACCCCTCACAATCCCTTGCACTAAAGCAGTGCATATTAAATCAAGTGTGATTTCATTAGAACAAGAATATTCAGACAGAATAGCCCTTGACATTAATGTTCCTTATCATATAGAGCCTAGTTAACAATTTTGATTGAATATGTAAAGACTCTTAAAAATTTTTTTTCTCTATTCTTCTCCTGGTATGGGGCTAGGGAGGAGAGGAAGGACATTATTTTCTGTGCTTGTACAAGACAAGTATTTTTGTAGATGTAGAGAAAACCGTGCAGTTACTGTTTTTAACTTGACCTGTCGGAAATGAGAGGCCTTATCCACACACTTCTGAAGAGTCACAAAAGACGTGGATGCTTTTCCTCACTAGTGAATTAAACACTGGTAGTATCTGTCTCAAGAGCAGATTTTCATATGCAGATAAGACCTGAAGGAGCAGTTAATGCCAAATGCACCTTTAAATCTTACTGTACAGGACTGAGGAGGGTAGAAAAATAGAGGCTGAGACCAAAGAGAGTAGTCAGCTGTTTCTGGAATCTTGCTGGTTGTGGTGTCTCTCATTTTAAAATGCTTATTTTTCGTAATATTTGAGTTTTTTCTGATAAGTTATTGGTTTTATTATCAAGTCTTTATGAAGAACAAGAATTAATCTGATACTAACGATAGAAATTGAGAAGAATTGACTTTAGTATAGTTGAAGAGGTTCCATATAGTTTCATAGAGTATATGAAATGGGTTGCTAGATTTTTTTGTTTTGTATTTTGTGCACAGACAGTTCAGTAAAATGTTTCCATGTATTACATTGCATGGGCTGTTTTCTCCCCTCTGCATCTCATGGATTAACAGAGCCTTCTAGTATCATGAGACAGACTTCAGTGGGCTTCAGATCAGGCCACAGAGAATGACCAGACCTGGTGGGAAAGAAATCAGCCGCAAAATGGTAAAGGCATGTCAAAATAAAATTAAAATTTAAACCCCACACATATAAGTCTGCGAATCTTTGGGCTGAAGTAGTTTTTGGACAGCTGTTATCTAGTAGCAGGTCCAGTGCAAAGTGGAAGATCCAAATCATGGTTCCTAGTTGACATCCTATTGAATTTTCTGTCTCCTTTCTCTGTGTTCCTACTGTGATGTAAGGAAAATGTTTTTGAACAACGACTAAAGATGTGGCTGCCTTTTTTCATATTTCAGGATACATCTCTTGTCTAGTTTAAGTTGATGTAATTTACTCGACGCAGCACAGTGATATCTGTTACTGTCAGGCTGAGAATATGTAATTCTGTCCACGAGGGAGATACTTTTCTCTCTACAGCAAGGCACTACAGATGAGATGCAGGACAATGTTGACATCTCCAACTCTCAACCGAAAATGAAGACTTGACAAAACAAGTCTTGTTACGAGTCAGGGAATATCGTTGCAGGGTGTTTTTTGGAAGTGATGCACAAAAGGGAGAGATGGTGTTAAAACGATGCTGTTTGAGAAGGCGCTTCAGGGAAGAGGATAACTGAGGTCTGTTCTCCACTTGGCTCTAGGAGAAGGGAGAAAGAATTCACAGTGTGTGTGCTTCTGTGCTAGTAGCATGGAGATTGTTCCTTTGAATGGTATTTAGTGTTGCAAGCAGCAGTATATGCTGTCATTGCAGCACACAGGGGAATGCTTGCATGCCAGAGTTCTGTTTTTGAAGAGGAGTTGCCTAGAAAGCCCAGAGTTGTCCTTGTAGGTTTACTGGGACACATGGTTGATGAACGCCGCATGAATATTTAAAATTACTTTTATGGAATCCTTTACAAGCTTCACTGAATCTGCAGATGAGGAGAAAAGTGGTTTTGGATTATATATGCTAACCTACCCAGAGTATTACATACTGATCTAACACGAAGAAAATGTAATACCTAAAATAAACAGATTCTCTCACCAGGTCGGACAGTAGGGTTTCCTGGTATCGCTGAGCCTAGCACTGTGCTTGACAGTCCTCCTTTCCTCCCCTGGCAATTTGGAATACAGATACTGCTGTGATTTAAGCATTCTCACTTGTTTCTCTTACCATTTCAGTCTGGATCCTTGCCTCTGCTTAAATACTTCTTTGAGTCAAAGGTGCCACGTAGCTCATAAAAGCAATCACATTGCAGCAATGACATCATTTTCCCAGAAAAGGCTTCTCAGCTTTTGTATTGCCTCATCTAATGCTTCTTAATGCGTAGTGAGAGATACTGCAAAGGCAGATTGTTCCTCTCTCCTCCTTGGCCTTGTGAGAAGAGAAAGGTTTCGATGTGAGGTTGCATTTTGCGTCCCATGAAGTTGCACTGGCTTCTGGCTGTGACCATCACAGTCTGTGACCTCCGTGTGTTGGACAGCATTAGTTAGCAGAGTCCATCAGCAACTCTGGGATGAGATATCTGGTAGCAGGGCTCAGCACTGGGCTTCTAAGTTTCCATGCTGGTTGCCAGCAGCACAACCTATTTCTGCCATAATTTGCAGAGTTATTAAACTAGAGGAGAAGGTCACAGAGGCAAGGCCCAAGCAGTGCTCATTGGGGAATAGAGTTGTCATAGGCTATAAACATAATTAAAAATGAAGGCGCCAGATGATGGTAAATTCAGATTCCATGGATGACATGTTTTTGGATTTTCACTTCATTTCTGTTTGCAAAATCCCCACCCCTGAATGCTGTCTGCTGCATAGCAGACTTTTGGCAGTTGTTTGAATGAAGCGGTCAAGGCTTTCTATTAATTTCTCAGGATAACAGTCTGTAATCATGCTTTGTGACAGACTGTGTGTTTGACCTGTTTAACATCAACTATTTTGCTCCTATGCCTGTAAATGGGGTGGTTGAGTCGGGGGAAACCCTCAAGCATGGAAGAGAAATCACACTTTCCCTGGACACCAGCTGAGAAAGACCAGGGGAATGGACTTTGGGAGACACTGAGTAGGGGGGACAGGAGAGGCATTGCAGGGAACTGAGAGCAGCAGCTCAGGGGACAGAGAAAACTTCGTAAAGACTGTGTTCCTTAAGGGGAACTTCTTACAAAGTGGGCACTGTTTGCTGCAGAAAGTTACTGATGGCAGGAATAAAGCTTGAGGACAAGGACATGCTTGCAGGGAGACCATGGCTGGAGAGAGTGTGGGTTTTAACCCATTTTCATTTCTCTTCCATTTACAGTAGTCTTTTTTTGATTTTTTTATTTAGTTTAAATGTTAACTATTCTATTTTATATTTTTAACAAAGCCTGACATTTTTATTTTAAAAGTCCTTTGGTCTGTTTTGCAGAACTGTCTGTAAAAAGAAGGTTTGGGACCTTTTCACACATTAAATATCACATTAAATAAAGTTAATCCTTATCTCCATCCCTGCCTTCTGCCACATGGCAGTACCAAAGGGCAAGGTGGAAAGGGATAAAGCTCCTTATACTGCAAAATGAAACAGCTTTGACCTTATGCTCCATAATTCCCCCAGCAACTCAAGCACAAAAATCAGCAAAATTAATACGAGTGTGCAGGGTTAAGTATCAAGCAAATCCTGTGAGGACCAAGAAATTCAAAATGGTGTTCAGTGCTCAAGGACCAGTTAAGCCCCAGTAGCTCAGTGTCTGCAGTGGGCATCACAGGAGGGCCGGGCAGGGTACCCTGATCTAAATGCCATCCTATTTGCTTCAGGACCCTACGCTCAACATGGGGTATGCACAGGATTGCATATGGAGAGAGATATATATATAGATATATATATAACTTCAAATACATTACACGTTACATCCGTTCAAGTAGTGTCTGCATTTGCTTGTAAATGTTAAGAGTTTAGCAAAAGACAAGATCAGTATTACCAAAGCTTTGCATTTTCCTTTTTTGTTACCTTTGTCACCTCTAAAAGCTACATGTCCTATGTTTCTGTGTTCTTTTAGATCTCAGGAGGGTGTAAATGTTTGCAAGGGATCCCTAGAGACAGGGCAAAGCACTAGGGTTGTAAAGTTGTGCTGTCCTAACATGAGGAGGCAGAAAGCCAAGTTACATTGAGAGGGTAAGTAGCAACAAAATAATAAACTAAATGCAGATTCTGTGTCCAAACATCATCTGCTTTCAGTTCCCACTGGGACTCTGTTCCAGTGCCCTTGTTCTATTTGACTTTCTTGCAGAGAAACTGGACAGTATCCAGTTTTTAAGATTACATCAGTTTTAATTTTTTCTGGTTTTGATGTTCATTGCACCATATAACTAATGGTCCCCAGATCTTTTGCTTAGTCTATGAGTCTATAATTTACCTGCCCAGTGTCTCAAAGGCAGCCACCACTTACTTTAAAAGTTACGTATAATTTTAATATCCATATGTTTATATAATATGTGAGGTTTGTGGGGTCAGTGATGAAGTGTGATGATTTACGCTTCATGAACATTTCCAGCCATTCAAAAGACAAGTGAATTCCAGTTTTACAGAGGCATCTTAGCAGAAACCTGCACAGGCCCAGCATATTTAATGTAACTTACACTCAGCAAAAAAATGAACAAGCTATTCTCCCTTAGGACTTAGTACCAACCTTGTGGAACTAGGCATGATCCAGCTAAATGTATTCCTTTTCCATGACAGCGTTTTTTAAAGAAAAACACAGAGACGGGGGATTCTGGGAAAAAGGCATATGAGTTATGAAGTACTGAATTTTATAGGTCAGGACTTAGGAGTACTAGATTACAGTTTCCACTGAGCCACCTTTACGTAAACTTGGAAATGCAATGGGAAATCAGTGAAACAAAGCTGTAGCGCTTGCTAGGGCCCCTCTTCAGAACAGGTTAAATTTAGATAAAGCTCAGATCCTAAGCCTTATTCCCCCATGATTGCAGGGCTCTAGGAATGGGAGTTATATATAAGTAAAAGAGAATGGTGGTTAGAATTATATTGTGAAGACTGGGCACGTAAGGGCACAGAATAGCTCAGGAAAGCAAATCTGAGCAAGATGTCCCATGATTGCAGAGCAGCTGGTGGAAGCGAGCTCTGGTCCAAGGTGAGCACTGATTCCGGAGCCCTGCGGACGCTCTCCCGCTGGCTGCCGCATCGCCTCTCGGGGCTGGCCAGAGCAGAACACGGACATTGATTTCCTCCCGCATCTAAGCCTGGTATGGTCTCTGTGTGCTCTTGCTGTTCTCCTGGCATTACGGCATTCAGACATGGTGGAAAAGAAAATTGGCCAATTTGCTGCAAAGCAAGTTAATGAAGCTTTTGTCACACATCTTCCAGTTTCAGATGTACCATGTCCTCTTGTTTTCGCTTGCACATACGTGCTCAGGCGGAGCCAAAGGTGTTGTAGCTTTCTTAAAGCCTGGTAGAGGCAGAAAGAACTATAGAGATCTGGAACCTTGTCTGACTTTAAGAATTCTGATCTGAACAGAGAAGCAACATGTGTAACTTAGCATCCATTAGCAATAGAAACAAAACTCTTAAGAATCAGGCAACTATCTCTATTTCAGTCTATGCATGAAGGAACTGATAACTTTTCTTACTGTCCAAAAATGCTAGGTTTTTTTAGGGGAAAGAGGGGATGGACAGACACTGCTTACACCGTACCTGCACTGCCCAATAGGTTATCCTAAACAAAATGAAATGTTCTTTTGCGTCTTTCTAACAAGCTGCTTCTTGCTCCTTTTCTTTTTTCCTTTGTAGGTGATGAAATAGATTGACTCCACCTCTCCCCTCCTGGCATGCCATATGTGCTGTGTGATACCGTTCTTTGCTAGATTGTTCCAGCCTTTGGGGAGGTGGGAATTTATTTCTGGAATCATTCCAGTGTCCAGATCACTTTCATAGTCTTTATTAGTATGGACTGTAGCTCATCATCACTGAGTGGCAGGAGTTAGTAGGGAGCACATGAGATAATTGCCTAAAATGAACTCTACCTCCATGGGGCACAAAATCACTCAGTGGCATTGAAGTATTCTTAGTCTGGCTTAAGTCACTTTTCTCCCTGTAGGGAGTATCTGGTTCTTACATATGTAATGGGGACCATATGCTCAGCCTAGATCCAGTCCCAGGCTTAGACCATCTGCCTATACAGCAATGCACTTTTTCTTTCCTGCGGACCATTCTAGGTGGCGTCTCCATCCTTCAGGTGCAAGATGGCTGGCAGCAAAGAAATCAGCTTTTCTGCATGCTCAGTACTGAGCAAAGCTTAGTGGGTCCAAAGGGTCAAACTCCTCCCATCTGTTCATTCCCATGCCTGGAACAGCGCTGTGCAGTAGGGCCAGCCTCTCAAATACTCCTCATGCAAGTGTTTATGACTTTCATAGAATCATTAGGTTGGAAAAGACCTTTTAGATCATCAAGTCCACCACTAAACCATGTACCTAAGTGTGGAGGTCACCCCCTGGGGGGATGGACCTTGGGAGTGAGAGCATGGGTCAGGTTACACGGGGCTGCCAGGCTACCTGATGCTATTGTGCCTAAACCTGTTTCTCGTTGGTCATTTCAAATGTAATCCCACTCTGGTAATGCTGTACTTAGGGGGGTGTTCAGATGATTCTGGAGAGCTCTCTGAACAACCTGTGCTAGGCCCAGCCACGAGGCTGGGAGAAAATAAAGAACATCTCTGAATATCTGCAAAGAATATCGTGCTCTTTCTACAGGCAAAGCTATCTGCCAGGGAAGGTTGCAGGCCAACCCCACTGCAGCACCTAAGCATCAGGTCTTATAAATATCTTCAGGAATGGTGACTCAGCCACTTCCCTGGGCAGCTTGTTCCAATGCTTGATAACTCAGTGAAGAAATCTTTCCCAATGTCCAATCTAAATTTCCTCTGGTGCCACTTGAGGCCATTTCCTCTTGTCCTGTCTTGTCACTTGTGGTAATTTACATGACTTCACTGTTTTTGAAATCTCTTGTCAAGTGGAATTTTCACTTGAGGTTCCTTCTTGAAATGTATGTGGTTCAAGCAGAGATAAGCAAAAACTCTCTTCTCAGGAGCAGCACAACCCTGCAGCACCTGTGTGCCTTGGGGCAGCTGTGTCCCATCACAGCTCACTATAGCAGCTGGAGGGCCTCTCTCAACCCTTTAAGGGGAAGAGGGTTTGGCTCTTTGTTGGGCTCTTGTCTGGCCTCCTCCACTTGAATTTGTGGGGTTGCTGAGGAGGGAAGAAGGCAGTAACTCTTGCATTCTGGACATAAAACTGAACTGTAACCATGGCCTGAATTAGAAGTATCAGGCCAAGGGCAAAACCTCGTGAACCGGTGAGCTATTTTACAACCTACTGTACTTTTACAACCTACTGTAAATGTTTCTTTTACCATTCTAAAACCACACATCTCTTTGCCACTTGAGTAAGCAGGAAGCTTTATTAGAAAATGTTCCCCTGCCTTTGCGTCCTGCTTGGTTTGCTTGGTTCCTATTAGTTAGTAATTGTTTCATTAGTGTAGAAATAGATGTCATGTTACTTTTTTGTGTTGGTTTTTATCCCACCCTGTTGTTGTGTGAACATTTCTTACAGTTATTTGCTGCAGGGAAAATGTGAAACGGGCTGTACAGCAGGAGACAGGAACAGAGAAATTGCCTTAGCTTGGGAAGAGCCTTGCTTCTTGCCCTCAGCTGGCATCAACAAACCCATCAATATTAAAGTCAAGTGAGAGCCAAAATGGCCCAGCTTTACAATTATAAAGGAAAGGGTGAGGGGAGGTTGAACCAGGGCAGATTAAGACACTGAAAAAGACTTAATTTGGAGGTTTGCGCTGGCGAAAGCACACCAGTTTCTAGTCATTACTGGTTGATTCTGGAAGGAGTAGAAGCACTGGTGTGTTTTATAGGGTCCTTTGTTTATACGTTTACTCTCTCAGCTGGTGTTCTTTCTGATCCATGGATCTCCAGCAGGAGTCTCCTTTAACTTGGCCCTGCCTCTGCAGCAGGGTGGCACGAGAAGGCAGCGACAGTGGGTCTGTGTGGTCTAATGTTGACAGAGTGGTGCTGGTGCTACTAGATTTCAGTGACTGGAAGAGCTGCTGTATTTACCACTAGTCTGTCCTGCTGTGTCCCAGAGGACATAGATCCTAGCCAGGTATGGCTTTCTGACAGCAGCTGGTAAGGTATATGTAGTATTAATTATGGTGAATAAATACTGGATAGTTTAATATATTATGTGCTCATCCTGGAGGGATGGAATTTTAAAGGTATGAGGTAGGGGTTAGAGAGGACTTAACAAAGCTTCCCTTTTCTCATCACCCCATAACCTAAAACTTTTCTGCAGCAGCTGAGAGGAGAGAGATGGAATATGTAGGGCTTTTGAAGAAAATGTATTTGAAGAAGAGATGTTAAAGAGGGGTTGAATGAAGAACAGGAGGAAGCTTCAGGCTTTTGCAGTTGAAGGGAATGGGAAGACTGTGCATATAGATAGGAAGATCATGTGCTGTTTGGCTGTGGAGGAACAGCCAGGTAGAAAACAGCAGTTAGCAAGTATCCAGAAGCAATCTGAGGCTTTATAAAAGACTAAAAATGGTTCAGAGGTCATGAGGATCTTTGTGTGCAGGACTGTCATGCAGTAACTCTGCATGATGCCATTGTTTCATTGGAGCCTTCGGAGAAACCCAGAACACACTGCTGGAAGTGCGTTGCTCTTTCTTTTGCCTTGTATATCTTGACAGCAAAGACTTTGAGGCTTAGGGCTTTTATGAAGGATTTTGGGTTTTTATCAGAATTAAGTGGCAGGCATTATACCCACAGCTTTCCTATGAGAAAGCTTGGCCTAATATCCCTGTGACCTGCTGTGGCTCTGTCCCCTCCTGGACCTTGTAGTCGTGGGGACACTGCTGATGCTTTTGTTTTTATGGTAAATTGAAGAAGCCAGCAGACACGTTGAAATTCAGATGTAGTCTTGATATTTCAAGCAGAGGTTGCACAGACACTTTGTTTCCCCCCACAGATAAATTTAGTGCAGAGAAAAGAGCTGCAGCAGAGAGCTTTGCACATTAAGGAACTGATGAATGATGCATGAAGCACAGCAGTCTGGTATTGGCAGTGCCTGCTTTGTGAGAGAAAGGGAGTGATAGTAAGTGTGTGCCGCACGTTAGTTGTAGTTTTTCATACTGGGGCAGTAATGGGAGCTGCCAGGCTGGGAATGAAGGACATGGCTCCTCCATGAGCCCTAGGGGCTGAGAGAGGTGGTTGGGCAGCAAGGAGAGAAGACTTGTTTTGAGCAAAGCAGGAAGAAAGACAAGAGGAGGCAGGGAGGACCCATCAGCTCTTGGCCAGGCTGTGCTGAATAGCGGTGGAGTTGCTGCTGGGTTGGCACACCCAGCATGGGCACAGTAAACTCTGCCATGTAATGGAACAGTAGGACCAACACCTAAAGCGTCATGTCAGGCAATCCATGCTGCCTGGGCTCGCTGTGCTGCAAAGCAAAGGTGGAAGGAGAAGGAGGAAGCAGTGGTTAAAAAATTTTTGTTAAAGGTTGACTGCAGAAAAAGAAAGGGCTAATACTCTTCAGTGCTTTAATGTGGGGTCTGTAGCTCTGTGTGACAGCAGACTTGTGCAGTTACTGCATGTCAGAAGCTATGAGGTAATGCTCTATAGGTAACTGGTTCAAGCAATTTGCCAGGAAATTAAATGTCCTAGAAGTTCTCCAAGCCTTTGTGAATCAGCAGCAAAAAGAAATTTCTGCACTTGCTGGCAAGTTGCCACTGCCTACTTACAAGGCAGTTATGTCTTTGGAATGGCAGTAGTAAGGCCTTGGGTTTCCTTGTAATTGTTTGTGGTTCTCTCTCGACCAAACCTCCATCTTCCATCATTCTCCTTTTTTTTTTTTTTTTTTTCCATTCATGATTTTGGACCTTTATTAGGAAGAGCCAGTTCCTAGAGGTGTTGAAAGTGGACTGTATTGCTGTGAGGCATCTGAATACCAATAATGATGATTTTTCTTTTTTATAGTGCTGGTTATTTTCCCCTTTCCAGGGATAAAAAGAAGAAGTGTGAGTGTATTTTCATTCTCAATTTGCATATGGAGAGACTGACATGCAGAGAAGAACAGTCCAGCATTTTCAAAAGCGTCTTATATTGGGAAGCAGACATTTCCCAAGGTTTTCAGAGATGCCGATTGTGTGGGGCATCTCTGGACATCAGCTAAAGGGCTTGGTATTTATGAAACTGGAAGGCATTGATACTGCACGAGACGTGAGGCTTCCCTGGAAAACATTGGCCTAGGATACTTCCTTGGGCTAAAGGGCTCAAAAGAAGTCCTGGACATTGCTGTGATTAGTGCTTCTCTGCTCCTCTACCAGAGATTGTTCTTCATCCTTTTTATTCTTTAGACGGTGACTGTGTTTGCCTTGGCCCTCGTCTTCCCAGGCTCTGTCAGAATCCTTTATGTGATGAAATTGTGTCTTGCATTTTGGATTTGTTGTTCTGACTAATCTTAACCATGAGCAGCACAACCAGATGTTGTTTTACTTGAGCGTCTCACTGGACACTTGGGTGTGGAAGAGAGGAGAAAGCCCAGCACTCTCAGAGAGAGGTTTTACCTGTGTCTGGATTCCTCCTGAATTTCAACTCACAGCTCTCCTCAATGTTAAAAGTGTTGATTTAACAGTTTTAACAAGATGGTTAAAGAACACTGATCAAATTGGGTGCTCTCTTGCCAATGAATTGGCAAAGCTTTGGTTCTGACTCTGTAGTGTCTCCAGTGCACACATGATGTGGCAGTATCTCATTACTGTATTTTCAAGCAGTGTTCATTGAATTGCTTTATTTTCCATTTACTGGTGTGGGTATGCACGAAAAATGAAACCACCCTTTTTATCTGTAAGCAGAAAAAAAGTATTGTGCTTTAATTGTTTTCATTTTTGGCAGAGCTGCTTTCTAATGCAATTATGCTTCTGCCTAGGGGCATGTGGGATTGGACTTTTGGGTATCCACCTTCCAGCACTCTTTCAGACACCCTATGCTTAAATTATACGAACCCTTTGGGAACCACACTGTTGTATAAGTGTTAGCTAGCAAAAATCATCATCGTTGTAAACAAACATACTTTTCTTCAGAACCATTTTGTAGGTAACTTTTATTAATCCAAGTGCTTTGAATATGGACTTTGGAGTTCTTCTCAAGTGGCTTCTTATGATGATGTTCTGCTGTGTATGGGGACAAGAGACAGCTGGGGAAAATGTGAATCACTTACTCTGGCCAAGTGTGAAAAGAGAAAAAGGGAAAAAAAATAGTCTTTTGGGAAAAGTAAGTCTATTAGTTGAAGTGCAAGCTCTGTTAATCCTTTTTCAGACAAGGTTTTTATTATAACAAGGTTAATTTTCCACAAATAATCATCTTTGTTTGCTATGCTTTTTTGTGTTTTCTTCTTAATTTTTTCAACACTTTATGGAAGATGAGGTGTGTCTGATGTTTTTATAAAGGTGCCTAGGCAGGAGCTACTTGTTGCAGTGAAGAATTTAAGGTCAGTATCATATGCAGCTTATGTCAGTTTAGCTAACTTTTTTTTTTCCAAGTATTCGTGATTAAGCAAAAGGGAATTTTTCCATTCTTATCCTGGCTTGTCCCTATTTCTCAGATGATCTAAAGTATTATGAACTGTTTAAATTGAAGAGCATGCACAAAGTTGTTTGCAATCAGTTAAGCATAACAGCTTTGAGCCAGATTAATACGAATTTGCTCCATAGATTTACAGTAGTAACTTGTAAACAGGGGCAATATAAAATGGTTTGATCAAAGTTCTGGCTTCTCTATAACCTCAGCTAAGTTGAGGGATGCAGATGTTTTGCCATGTGAAGACTTGATGTGAAATCTGATTTAAACCATGGTGGTTCCACCTCCTTTAATGTTGCAATTGGTGCAAGGCATGTGAATGCCTATTCCAGTTTTCCAGTGTGTGTCTGTCTGTATCTCCATATATATCTGTAGCTAATAGAGATCCCTCCTTCTTTAACCAAACAGAGATGTGGACACTGCTTCCGTGTCTGGACCTTCAGGTTCATTTTGTGTGACTGTCTGGCAGTTATTCCTTCATTGTTTCTTCACAGCTTTCAAGGATCTTGGTTTGCCTGTTCTGAAAGTAAACCACTTTTACTCTGTGTACAGGGTTTAGAGTATGCTCATGGTTACTCAAAGGTATCTATTTCTTCATAAGCCAAGGTGATGATTCAGTGTCAAAATTCATTCATGTCTTGGGCAGAAGTTTTCCTTTCTGGTGCTGGTCCAAATGGAGTTTTTATGGCTGGATCTTTGCTGATACACAGAGATGTTCTTGATTGCTGAAATTATGCTTGGTTATTTACCTAAGGATAATAATATGCACTGTGTGTAACCTCTTCCCTTGGCTTTTATTTGAATGCTAAAAGGAGAGGAATTACTTGCCTAAAGAGGTTTCCTTTGTGTTACCTTTCTCATTCTCTTTCTCTTTCAGAGGGGAAAAAAACATAAAAAGCCCAACTGCCATGTTCTCTAGCTAAAACCCATTCAAACAAAAGAAGTCTTAAATCCATATTAATCACTGCCACCTTTAATTTTTCAATCACTGCTTGATTAAATTGCTGCCTAGATTTGTCATTTCACTGATAGGCCTAGCAAGTGCTCTGCAGTGAACTCAAACAGAGAAGTAATAAAGTGCTTTCTGTCACAGGCACTCCCCAAAGTGCCAGACACAACACACGTTATTAAAAAAAATCAAAGAGTGAGCTCCTATAAACTGTGCATAGAGGAAAAAAGTGATTGTCCAGGGAAGGGGAAGATGATTTTAATTTTGCATCTGTAATTGTGAAGGCAAATACATCTGTACAGAGGATATTTCAAAGTCAAAAAGAAATGACCAAAGTTGAATGGCTGGGCCTGTGTCCAGACACAGGATTGTAATGGTTTTACCACTGTGAAAATGCAAGTGCCTGGGTTTTTTTCCTTTCAGTATAAATTTCAGCATAGAGCATTTGTATCAGTTAGTAAACTGACACTGATCCACAACCACAGAGTCACAGAATGGGGCAGGTTGGGGTGGCCAAGAGGGGCTCCTCTGGCCCAACCTCCCTGCTCAAGCAGGCCCATCTTAGAGGACATGGCACAGGATTGTGGCCAGATAGTTCTTGAATATCTCCAGTGAGGGAGACTCCACACCCTTTCTGGGCAGTATCTTCCAGTGCTCAGTCACCTGCACAGTAAAGTGGTTCTTCCTTATCTTTACCTGCCTTTAAATCTTCCCTCGGAGAATGCAGATATTCCAGCTCTGATTCCAGGGAAGGTGGGATTCTGCACAACCCTGTTCCAGTTCTCCACAACCACTATGAACATGGTTTATGCTGCTCTAGGATGTGACAGTCGCCCTGGAGGTCCTGAGCCACCATCCACTAGTGGGCAGTCAAGGTGCTGTTCCCGTGCTGGGCCATTGTTTGGAGTCCAGTGCTGGCAGCAAGGTTACTGTATATCCTGATGTGAGCCGGCAGGTCTTTTGTGGTGACTGCCCTCACTCCGGGAGTGAGCTGTAAGGTTGGCTTTGGTGTTGTGTTCTGAGACAACTGGATTCTGTACATTACAGCACAAATGCTGATCAAAGCATGTTAAGTCAGCATATCCTGGTGGCTCAACACTTGGAATGGTTAGAGTAGGGCATTTTACAAAGCCCTGTCTTTCATCTGAGTGTGTAAGCTGCCAGCACAGACACAGATTATCCAGTAAATACAGAATAAAATGGACAAAATGAAGCAAATAGCTGGGGCTAAGAGTGCCTCTTTGACTTCCTGGCTCTAGCTGAGAAGTAACATCCAGATGAAATGAGTGATTTTCTTTAAAATGGTGACATTTTTGCACATGACCATCCACTTGGCTTTATATCTTGTCTTTGACCAATTTTCAAACCTTGATGTTGTTAAGGGCGTATATTGGACAATCGTGTTCTTCTTGTTATGATGTTTCATGGGATGTGTTTCTGTGTTCTGACACGAATACTTGTTTGTTTGGTTTTTTTTTCCCCTGCTGTTGCCACAACCCTGAGTCAATAGAGAGTCAACATGTGCTCAATCATTATAAGTCAATTTTAAACCAATTCAAGAATGTCCACACTGGGGTTTATGTGGACAACAATTTAGTGAAAAAATCAATGTTTAGCATCATCTCTGTCAGTTTTAACTAGCCTCCTTCCCGTTCAACTTCCAGCCAGTAAATAGCTGGCAAATCCCTGCAACATAATGTTATCTTGGGCTTACATAATCTTCATTGGTAAAAGGATTTTAGAAGTTGATCTTCCTCCCTTAAGTTTGTATTGTGCAGATCTTCACTCAGCTCAGGGTGTGGTGGAGACAGCCTGTAGCTACAGCTTTTTGAAAGCAGAGGAGTCTTGTAGACAAGATACGAGAGTAGGATTCAAGAGAGCCAGTTGCTCATTTCTTCCACTTCTACTTTTTCCTCCCCCAAATAGCTGCAATAATACAAATCTCCCATGTGGTGTATGTGCTTATGTTCATTCATTTATAATTAGGAAGTTTTTTAAGAGTCACTGGTTACAAAGATAATGAAACTACTGGTTGTACTCACTGAGTGTTTGGAGTGGTGCTGGCCTGTTGGTGATACTCTGCAACCGTGCCTGCTTTTATTGCTAGGCTGTGATGTAAACCTGGGGCTGCTGTTACAGTGATGAGGCTGGTCTAAAGAAACCTGTCATCACACAAAGCTTCATCTAATTATTTGGCAAGTGCCTTTGAAACATCAGAGCTAAATATGGATTCCTTCTGGTTAATAAGTATGTGATTTCTGTGAAAGATACATTTCTTCCCTTAGTTTACTTGTACTGTTGAAGGAATTCTGTTTTGTGGTAGTTTTGATGCAATGCTGACCATGATTGCAGAAAGCAGCACTGTCTCCATAAGAGCTGCAGACTTGAAATAGGGTCACAACATCAAAATTCATGTTTCTTTTGCTAACCTGTAGAAAGATTGAGGAGTGAAGTGTATTTCTGTTCTCTGGTATGGTTACATATTCATTGGTTGTCCTACATCAGCCTTCACGGCCCTCAGCTAAAGTTACTGCCAGTGTCTGTAGGGTAGAGACAGGGAGCAGGGGTTGGTCATTGCTGTGGTCTCTTACTGCATAGCAATGTATGTACCCTGTGCATCAATGAGCAAGCACATCTCGTACAGCTCTGCAGTAAAATGCAATCATCCCACAATGAGCAATAACAATTCAGAAGCACTTCATAAACATTCTGTTTAAACAACAACAACCCCCTCTCCACAACCACAAGATGACAGTGGTATTTCGTTTTCACAAAATTACTTGGAGAGCTCTTTGTGGCCTATAGGAGAAATGTTATTGGAGCAGTGGGTCGGAGGCTTTCCTTCCCTGCTATCTTTTTCATTTAGCATCAAAATACATTTGGGCTTCCTTCTCTGATATGATGCTGTTGTTTGCAGATCTGTTTCCTTGCTGGTGCTCTGAAACCCTTACTGAGACGTCTTGTGCTATTAGGTTATTGTTTGAGAAAAGGACCCAGGGTTGAACCCTTCCAAAAGGCGGTAGGTTGGATGTAGAAAATGTCAGCAGGATACCTCTGTGCTTACCACTGTTTCTCAGAAAGCACAATCCCAGTTTTTGATTTCTGCGTGTCCCTGAGCGAATACTACCAGAAAACGCTGAAGAGGGAAATAGTTTCTAATCCTGCGGCATGCCATATTCCTTTGCTTGTCTAGTTATTATCGTATTGTGCCAACAGCTTCATCCCACATGTTCATCACTCCTTTGTCCCATCATGCGCCACAATCACTTTAGTCCTTCCACTAGAGTAACACAACCACAATCGTCATTTCCTGAAGATGTAACATCTTGGGATACTGAAGTCATTAGGCAGGCATGGGGTTAACCTTTGCATCCACTGTAATTTTGTCAGCTAGTGAAAATTATTAAATGATCTGAAACAGGAACTTCAGAACAGATAATACCTGTAGACAGGTAACCTCTTGGGCTTACCTCAAGTAATTAAGTCTTAAAACTGAATGGCAGATGCCCACTTTATTAGTGAGTCACAAGTTTAGCAGGGAGATGGTGTTACAGCACACACGATTGCTTTACTGCGTGAGCTGAGTAACTTCTAATTTAGACAGATGAATAATTACAGAAAAGGAGCTTTAATAGATGTAAGGTCATCTGTTTTCAATTATAAAAACTGGAGTTATTGCATAGATCGAGAAGGGCACAGCGCACAGAATGTGTTGATCCTTCAGGTTTAGATTGATTTACCTCTTCAGATGAAAGCATTAGAAGTAGAGAAGCTTGAAGAGCAAGAGAAGAGGGATGTGAAGATTTTCATCATGAGCACCCTCACCCATCAAATGACGAAAAGCAAGTTATGTGAGCACGACCAGACTGTTGGTAGAACATCTCTGCTGTGATCTGTTGATTTATGCATCTGTCTGCAGGTGGCCTTTTGGGCAGAGCAAGGAAGTCTGGAGAAGTGCTTTGTCAAAATATACTACTGACCAGCTCCAGTGGGCTGGTCACTCTGAATTCCCAAAGATGAGTATTTCAGGGATAGCAGTCCCTTACATCATGTGTGATCACTGTGAAGGGCAGGAGGTTCATCTTTTGCATTTGCTTGACAGCCTTCTGATTGATAACAGATGCTGTTAGGAGAACATATGCTGTCAGCTTTGATTGTCTTCCTTTGTAATTTTGACAGACAATGTTCCTTAAATGTATGACTTGGAGCATTACTTGGTGAAGACTGTCACATACTGGGACAAAGCGATTTTAAGATGTACAGCAACAAGTAAACATTCATCTTTGGCAGATCATTGCTACTAATCCTTTGAGAAGAGATATAAAAGGTGTAATCAGAGTTTTAAGAATTGCTGTTGTCCAGAATGAAGAAGGGTGAATGTGATTTCAGCTGAGTAAGGCAATTAAAATATGATGCAAAGGTTTGGATTATTTTGCCTCCCTCCTCACCTTTTTTTTTTTTTCCTAATTTCGTAGCGGATAAGGGGAATCTGAGCAATACTGTAAGGAAGATGCAGGTGGGATGAAAGAATCAGGCAGGATGCAAAACAGCCAAGAGGTGCCAGTTGTATTTGCAGAGGGTAGGGAAACAGCCAAGGAAATGACAGGGAAAGCTCATTTTTACAGCTGGAAACTGCTGACTTAGATGGACAAGGTAAAAGATACAGGCCTGGAAAAGAAACCTTTAGTGAAGAGAAGCTTATAAGCGTCAGTGCCAGACCTAAATTTGATGAGTCTGAAGTGGAGCTGTACATCTTAA
>VYZQ01014370.1:146393-172228 GCA_013400655.1 Mystacornis crossleyi | reverse complement strand
ACAAGAATTTGTGTGGTGGTGGAAGTATTCATTATAAAATCTTCAGAGGAGCCTGTCTCAGTTCACTTATCTGAACACATTTCTACATCTGAAAAACAACCATGCCAGCTGAAAATGTCTGCAATGACAGGAGGAAGAAAGAAAGGCCTTCTAGAAGTTTTATTCAGAGCTAAGAAATCTGTCTCCAGTGTCACCCTTTTGTTTTTAAAAAGGTTGCTTTGAAAATACCACATAGTGTTGTTAGGACCATAAAGCATTGCTAAGGTTAAATGGCTGGGATCTGGAGCCAGAACTCTGAAATCAGAGAAAGTTTGGGAATAGCTCATGGCCAATAAGAGAGTAGAGAGTATGGCATTGGGTTAGAAAGACACATATCTATGCACAAAAAGGTTTTTTTCTTAGCATCCATCTTTAAAAACTGTATGTTTAATCTCAGTACGAAGATTTTACAGTCAGAATCTCTGTAACCATGCCGCTGTTGCCACGCCAGTCAAAACTAAGGCCTTGGCTACAACGTTTTACCGCATGATACAGAGAGACCTGAGAGGGCAGCGTGGGCTTTTCCTCTCTTCCTCCCCTTGTGATTCAGTAATTCAGCCAGAGGCACAATTGGTGAAAAGCACCGAAAGGTTCGTTCCTAGTATTTGTTCTCCCTGGCTGGCTCAGATATGCTATTTGTATGTGTCAGTTTTTCATACCTGCTTTGAAACAGCAAGGGAGGCTAACGTGAGAAAAGAGAGAGAGCTGCCTTATTTTTTCCTTTTGTACCAACGCTCAGGCTAATCCATGCAGGAGTCTTTCAAAAGACACAGCTCGTATCAATGGCCAGCTGTGCTGTGGCTTTTACACTCGGCATTATAAATTGGGCCTCTGTTTTGGATTGATACTCTTCACCAACAAACTCGGAAAGTGGAATTTAGAAACAAAAAGAAGGGATTCGATTATTTTAGCTTCATTACACTTCATGTTGCTGCTGCTCCTCCCCATGGAGAGACTCTCTGGCTGTTTCAGACTCTTCTCATTTACAAAGTGTGATTGTCTGAGTTGACCAAATTTTCCAAACCATTGATCTTGCTGCAAATGCTCTGCTGACTTATTTCTGGCTTATGTGCAGAAAGTTCATGAGTTGTGTGGAATTTTAATTGAAGACAGTTAAGGGGTCTGTATTTTGCTTTTCTGCGTTACTAGATGCTATACCCCTACACACTGGGTGAAAGGGGGACATAAACCATATAGGAGAGGTTCTGTGTGTTTGTGTAGTTGCTTAGAAGTCAGTGCTGTTTGGAGGAGCTGGGTTTGGCTATGTCATGTGACTCATGCCTGTAGGCAATTAAAATACTAAAAATGACATCAGAGGTTTGGAGAGTGAATACCCTGTTAGGGCACGCATTGTACACCATGCGCATGCGAATGGGCATGTGTGAGGGCACACAGCTTTTTTGTTTTGTTCTTTTTTCTTTTGCTTCTTGTAGCACTTCTTTATCCTTTCCCTTAACTCCTATTGTATCACAAGTGGCTTTATCTGATGTGTTCTGCAGCCCAGACAGACTTAAACTAGTTTATTTCTTTCTCTCTCATCTGCTCTGCTTGACTGCAGGTTTACCCCATTATTACACAGGCAGCAGAGACCATCAGTAGCAGATTAGGATTGAATAAACGTTCATGTGCACGTTCAAATCCTATCACATACTCATTATAGAGCAGCTGCACACCCGGGCAAGGGAATTTCATTGACCAAAGTCTACCTAGTGAGCTCTAAACTTTGTGTTCTGTATCTGTATTAATCCTGCCACACTGGCAGTTTTTCTAAGCTGAGAACCGTGTGCATGAAAGTGTGTGAATGTAGAAAGTCTTTCACAAACTCCTCATCTCCCATTGCCACAGAAGACACCATGGGGGTGGAAGGCATCAGCAGCACGTGTGTAGAATTTAGCTGTGAATAGCATCCTTGTAAAAAATGCTGACATCAGAAAGGTGCATGGTAGGTCTTGGTGCAGGGCATTATGTTTAAAGCGGTTCGTCCTTCTCGCTGTGCCCATCTGGCATCACACAGAAATTACGTCCTCAGAGCTAAACATGTTGAAGTGTCTCAGATGGGCCAGATGAGGCTGGAATTTTTGCAAATCCCCTCTATCTCTTGCTTGGCTTATAGATTTCTCCCAGTTTATGCTAAAAGGACTTTGGCTGGCTTTTCATCAATCTGTTTGCTGTGGCACAAGTGGTGGTAAGCCATTGTGGCCCCCAAGGGTCAGCCTTCCTATAGCCAGTGCCATCAGGAACAGACTGTAGTGAACATTTATGGAGGTACAGTTAATGGTTGGAGCTGGACACTGCACAGGATGCAGCAAAATATCTTTTAATGTCCCGGAGCACAATAATCCTAAGGCCTGGGGACAGGCAATGGGTGCTCTTTGGTCAACACTCCAGCTGCAGAGCTGCAACAGCCTCCACTTCCCTGTGGCCATTGCTTTGCAAAAGGCAATGCCTGGGGTTCGCAGAAGGGTTTGGCTTCTGTCTAACCCTACATGGAAGTGCTTCTGCTGTAGCTTCTGTGGAGAGCTGTTGAGTATGCTGATACATTGAGAGGCACCTGGAGAAATGTTGCTCTCTCTTTTCCTGCTAGAACCTTTGAGGGTCCATTTTACAAAGGAGGGCATTTGGAGGGTGATGTAAAGAGAGGGGAACCCTTTCTCCTAGGCAGTGCTGAGCAGTCTTCTTTTTCATACAGATATTGCCATTCTTTTTCATACAGATATTGCCACTATTTAATTCTGCAGTTCAAAATGGCAACAGCAATAAAGTCAGCGAGCAGATGCTTTGCAGAGAGAAATTATTTCTCTGCCGTTGGTTTTCTTGCCCTGTAGCAAAGTTTTATTATGAGTAGATTGTGTCTGCAATAAACCTGGCTTTCTGGGAGCTGCTCTCGGGTAGGAGGCATGAAAGCTTCCCTATGATCCTCTTGTCCCCTTTGTCAGAGTTATTTTCCCATTTTTAGCTGGCTATAAGAGAAGGGTATGCTTGTTTTGTCAATTCAACAGTAAGGGAAGCCAAAAGTTTTTCTTGCCAAAAGTCCTTTTAGGGGAACGCCCTGAAGTGTGCTCAGTGTGTTAAGTACCATGTACTGTTGTGCCATCAGCAGCACTGGAGTTTTGGGGGTGTTTTAGCTGTTTGTAGCTGCTGGTTTGTTCTGATTTAAAGATAAATAACCGAATTTTTAATCTATTTATAGTAATAAAAAGCAGTAGGATTCCTGCCTGAGTCAGGGTTGTTCTTCTTCAGTGTGGAAAGTGTTACATTGCCTGAAAGGCTGTGCTGGACTTCTGTACTGAGTGAAAGCAGGTGTGACAGATGCAGGCCTCTCCCAAATGAGAACTACTTCTTTCAGTGGCAGCAGTGGCTGGGAAGGCACTTCTGCAGAAGAGGGTCTCACTGCAGGGCAAGCTGTTTCCTCTTTCTCTCTAAAATGGCTTCTACTCTGCCTGTTCTAATGTGTGAGTTTGTGTAAGCATATAAAACATGCATAATTGTACTCAGAAAGCTACTGGGGAAGATGGGCTGTGCTTTCCTTGGGCTTGGCAGAGCAGGAAGGTGTTTTACACAGAAGTTCTGAAGAGGGCTGCCTTGGATGCAGCATTGAGCTCACCGAGAACAGTGTCATACTTTGAGCACGACTCCTTGGAGGTCCTGACAGAAGTATTTATTTAAATATTTTAGAAACTAGGTCTAGCTGCTTGCACCAGCCAGAGCTACTAAAGGTTACAACTGAGGATAATTATTCTTTATAGGAACTAGTTTTTATTAGTGAGGGCTAATACACAGCTCTGATAATGCCATGAATGTCTTGGTGGCGCTTTAGCACTTCCTCTTAATCCTTCACACCAATGCTGCCTAACTGAGCAAACCCCATGGCCATTTTATCCTGATAAAATGGAAAAAATAGATGAGCTTTTCACTGTCCCTGGAAGGCTGACAACAAATCTCAGATTCATTAGACCAAAAAGGAAGCAATTACCCAGACAGCAGCTTGCCAATAGCAACTTTTTCCCTTAAAATAAAGGGGTACAATGACATCATATTTTCATCAGCTCTCCCTGTGCTGCTGCAGTGAAGGGAAGGCAGGTGCTGGGTCTGAGAATGCTGCCTTTCCCTCCAGAGCTTTCCTCTAGGGAAGTGTTTCCAATCCCCAGTGTTCCCCCTGCGATTGCAGCCCTCTCTGGCTGTGCCATACCAACCCATGGCTTCACTACTGCAATCTTCCTGGGATCCCCTTCCCCCATCAGTTCTGTCTTTCCCCCTCCATGAGCAAAACGGAGACAACAGTCTTTGAGCAGAGAGGAGACTTGGTTCACTGAACACAGAAAGTCTTCAAATTAGGGATAAAAGCAGAGTTTCTGTAGAATAACAAAAATTGCTGAGATAGTGTATGTCAGGAGGAAGGTCAGGGATGGAGGGGAAATATTCACCCGGGTCACTGAGTCTGGAGGGTAGTATAGTTAAGTACTAGAGACCGTTTATGCGAAGGGTTTTGCTTCATGTTTTTCTGCTTTATTTTTCCACTTTCACTGGAGGACTCTCATTCATCCTGCTATCCTGTCTTCCCTTTTCAGCCGTGTACTTTTGATACCTGCCTCTTGTGAGAGAGCATCTTCTAACTGGCCAGCCACACCCTTTGAGAGATGAGGGAAAGAGAGGACGTGGACTGAAAACTGGATGGTTTTTTCTTGTTTTTGTCCCGGCAAACTTGTCCTGCTCTTATTTGTGAGGAAAACCTCACTCCATCTTCTGAGAGTGAGAAAGGCCAGGAATAATACTGAATTGAATGTTTCTTGGGGATTCACTTCATTGTCTGAACATGACAGCTCTCTGCCCCTTTGATTATGGTTTGCCTCTTAAATTGTTAATGGAACGGGAATGAAGGTGGCTGAAATAATCTTGAGACATTTTCTTCATGCGGAACTGCTTATTTACAATTTGAAATCAGTCATTTAGCATTAAGTGGCTACAGGTCATTAATTGCGAGCAGGTTCTCTACAGCACAGCTGCAGACTCCAAGTGGCCTCATAATGAGTTATTAAATAAGACTTTTCCCTTGATTGACAAATATGATTTTTAGCCTGAACTTTACTGAGACATTTGATACTGAAAGTCCCATTGCTGCCCTCCACTTTCCTATCCAGAAAAGCTAATTTTGTAGTTAACCCAAGAATGATTTGCTATCCAAAATACCTTCCTGTTCTTGTTTGGATAAAGTTATGCTTCTCAGTATTCAACTTTTTCTATCCTGCTCCCATGTTTGTCTCTGATTTTATTCTTTAGTCAGACCTGTCCCACCCAGCACAGACACATTCAGTCATCTCTGCCCTTAAGCTCATTTACTCTCTTGCCTTCTAAATTTGCATGCAATTCCAGTGTTTTGTTTTTGGGGACACCCTAGAATTAGTACACACCCTGGTGTCACGAGGCCATTCTCTACATTCCCTCCCTTTGCTGAAGGCAGGAACATTTACATTTCAAAGCTTTTTATTTTTTCACCTGTGGAACTTGAATTGCAGTACACCCTGTGGACATTTCAGCTTTGTCAGCTTGACTGTTATTAAGCTGTAATCATTTATCATCATTGGCAATGATTTTATGTCTCGGGTTTTTTTAAAGCAGGTATTGCGGAACATTTATTGGTAAACTGCTGTGAGCATGCAAAAACTTAAGATATATAATTTATGAAGTCATATTTATGTGGTAGTGCTTTATGGTGGAAGGATGTGCTGAGGAAGTGTTTGAGGTGACCATTTATTTTTAGATGAGCCAGAAGTCTTTGTTTCCATCTCATTTCAGGCCGTGGCACAGAATGATTGAGGATCTGCAGAAACCCCAAAGCTTTTTCCCATCTAATGGCAAGAAAGAGTGTGTAAATAAAACTGACAAACATAAAAATGCAATAAACTACAACTGTTTCATGAATTTATAACCTGAAGGGGCAAAGTAATAAAAAAACTATAAATTCATGTCAGTCATGGGCCTTTATTAAGAGCTACTAAGCAATAATACACATAAGGGGCAGTGCAGGAATGAAAGTGTATGTGAATGCTTTCCATGCTTTTTCATGCTAAACTGAGATAATTTGATTCTTCATGCTCTCTGTGTGTATTTGCACACATATGGGGGTTTAATATGTATGTGATAATAGGGAATTAAAAAAATGTAATTTTAATTAATAAGGATAGAAGAGTTAATTTCCAAATTACCTCAGGGAGGATTGTAAAGCTTCACGACCTGACTTTTGGAGAGAGAACCATCTTTTCTCTCATTTAGGTAACACGGTAAAGGAGGGATTTTTGCTGTCTGTGGTGTTTGTTCTGGCTACTGCACAGAGTAGGCTTCCCAAAGAGTCATTTGGCCTGGATGTATATTCTAGAATAGGCTGGAGTGAACTTTGAAGATGCCTCTTTCCTTCCCATGGCAAATGAAAGAGTCTGGGCGGGTGAATTTGAGCTGAGATATGGGTTGCCCTAACTCTAGGTGTCTGGGCTGTCCTTGTGGTCAGGGAATTCTGGTCAGTGCTGTTAATGGTGTCCAGAGAGCTGTTCGGCTGACCAAAGGCAGGCTTAGACCATGGTGAGCCACGTTAATTTCTAGACACTGCTAACAGTATTGACCTCATAAGTTGGGTGACCTGAATCTCACCCTAGATGTCCAAATGCTGGTGGTGTAGACCAGAGGTCAGAAGAAATATTTGCAGTCTTCCTGTGTTGTATCCTGTAGCACTTTACAAAAGAAGATGAGGTTTAGTCCAGAAATCTTCTGCAGCTCAGAAGTGTCAACAGTACTTATGTGACCAGGGAAGTACATAGAGGGAACTCTTCATGTAAACTCACTGTTTGGAGAGTCCCGGAGGGAATGTTTACACTCATTTTCACGTCATAGTGTCGTTTCCTCAGGTCCACGGAACAGAAAAAGCAAAATACCATGTGCAAGCAGGGGATTCTGTGGGCTCTCCTGTCTGTATGTTGCAGTGAAGCTGCTGATCACAGATCTGTTTAAATGTGTTTATTCCAAAGGATCTGAAATGCTTCCGGAGCAGATATTTGGTTGGTGATAAGAAGGGACTGTAATGTTTCCTTTGGGAATAACTAGTGCAGAAAAAAAAAGATTATTTGAGGTGGCATTCATTACTGATGGCATACTGCCTGTGCTTGGAAGTGGCTTGGGATACAAGCAATTGTGTATAAATAGCCTCAGATGTGCTATTGCATAGCAAAGCCTAATATAAATAAACAATCATTAAAAATTGCTAACATAAAGCAAGGGAATAATCCTTGCTTTCTCTTGTACTCCTACCCAATTAGAATAGCGTTCTTGAAAAGGCATTTGAGCTATTGAAGTGAAAGATGCTATTCCAGACGTAATGCTGGTTTTGTTACAAGGGACTGCTTACATGGAATTTAGGCAGTTGAGATGATAGTAAATACTTTGCTTGTACAAATATTATTAACAATCCATTACAAAGAATCCATAAAAGATTCAGAATGTGTTTTGCTTAGCTTTGTGATGGAGTTCAGTGAAAAGAAGATGAGCTTTGTGATGAGTGGCTATTAGGGTGTGATTATTGCTCACAAGCCTATTATTGATCAGGGGATCAATACTGAACACGTCAGAAATCCTTCCTATGAGCATGTGAGCTGCTTATTGATGGGACTGTTTAAAAAAGACTTTTCATTGTAAGCCAGTTCTGGTGTAAAAGTTTGGTCATTTTCCCCATCCCCTTGAAAAGTTACACCTCAGGAAATGGGATACTGTGTCTTAAGTCCTACTGCTTCCCAAAACCTTTCTGTCCCTGCTCACAATGGGCTAAATTCCTGAGCAGGGCTTGAGCTCCTCAAAAAGCGTTGGGCATGCGGGAAATCAGCCTGAGAGTCCTGTGCTTTTTAGAGAGAGAGAATAGTGGGAAGGGGCTTAGATATTTGCTTGTCCTCAGGTGTTGTCAGCCCCTGGGCAGAAAGGACAGGTTTCAGGCACAGTATTGACGATGGGGCTGAGGAAGGGGGTGCTGCAGGGCTGGTGTTCCCACTGACCCTTGCCTCCAGCCCTCTGCTGTCAGCTGTGGGGTGGAGAGCAGTGTTTGATAGTGTCCCTGTATGTATAGACATCCTCCTTGACACTCTCACTGGCTGCTGAGTACACTTCAGAAAGCCGAACGGGAGCAGAGAACATGGCATAGCTGCATTGCTACTGGAGGAATTGGAGAAGACCTGTTGTGTAGACTGTATGTTTGCAGAGGTCTCCATCAGGAAAATTAGCCATAATCACAATGGAATACATCAGCACAATTTGGGACCTGAGAAAGGGGATGCTCCGAATAAGCCTTGTTACATAAAAAAGCCAAACGTGTTGGGAAATACTACCTGTCTGCAAATCTGGGACTGAAACCAGAGACTCTTTTTGTAGTCTGGCTCAACTTCCAGAAGTTAGCTTCTGCCACTGTGCACTGCAGGAGATTCTTTGTTCGCAACACTTAATCAAATATTGATTTATAGTGGGGACCTATTTTTTGAAAGCTTTTGTGAAGGAGGGCATCACCTTTAGTTGTTGTCTGGTTGGGTTTTTTTTTTTTACAGTATCAGAAATTTTCTTTTTTAAATTCACAACTAATTTTGCATTTTAACTGTAGTATGTGTTTTCACTATGGATGTTTCTATAGCAACCAGCATTGTGCATCCTCTATGGATGGATTAAACATGCAATATAAAATTGGGTTTCATTTCATTTTTCTGCAGGTTGTGCTTGTTACAACATGTTTTAAAAACTTTCAAGTGATATGAAATAGAATGACCATCTCTGTCATCTTTGTGTTCTGTAAGAAGCCTGTTTGTTTATCTTTGTTTCTTATGAGACTCTTATCATCTTATTTCACTACCGTTTACTCTAAACCCATCCAGTACCTCCAGGCGAGAGAAAAGCACTAAAGATACCAAATAATCTGGACTTTCTCTAATGCAGGAAATCTGTGCTAAACCAGATTTCTCCGGAGTCACTGTTTGAGGCTTATTATTCTCAGCTTCTCTCAGCATCTCATCCAAATGGTTCAGATAAAATTCTCCATCAGCAATCTCCTTTACAGAAATGACAGAGTTTGTGTTGTATAAAACCCCAAACTTTACAATTATATTTGCTTCTGTTGCTTTCAATATTTAGTGCTACGTATGTGACAACAGGTGACTACAATTGCATCTAGAGCTCCAGATCTGGTCTTTTCCCAGTTTATGCTACAAAGTAATTTTAAAAGTTTTTTGCTACTGTAGGGATGGAACAGAACAGAGACTCCTGGTCCCACCCACTTTTCTTCCGCTGCTGCTTCTTTGTTAAAAGATTGTCTTCCTTTGAGGGATTCTGATTCCAGACCTCATGCATGCATTCCTCATTACGACTGTATATATTTCATTACAGTAATCCCAGGTGGATTTAGAAATTCCATTTGAGGAGCAGATGAAAAAGCTTTAACACTTTCGGTTTGGCAGCAGCTAAAGCTAGAACCTGAAGAGTAGTGGTAGTGCATTCATCCCTTTTCCTTTTCTAACTCATGCATTTGCTCTGTTTCAGTAAGTTGTCATTAACTCACTGCTTTCTTTATAATCTTTAATTTGAATTACAGTGTAGGCAGGTTGCCAGATTAGATGCTTGTGACACTGATAATCACCACTTTTTCATATTCTTTGATCATGTTAAATCTTTTTATCAGCAGTGCTGCCTTAATAGGTCATTCTCACCTGTTCTGTTTTTGCAAGTTTTTACATCTTCAGTGGCAGAGCTTTGCAGCATAGGGCAATTCAGTGCACTACAAAAGTGCCTAATTAAGGTCAGCGGCAGTTAAACACATTCTTTTATTGCTGTGCTGAATAAGGATGCAATTGAGCGTGCATTTAAGTGTTTCAATGAATTTTGAGCCCATGAAGGGAAGCCATCACTTTTTAGCTTGGGGGTATTAACTCATAAATGTTGCAGTTCTGTTCTTCTGTACCTGTAGTTGATAGATAACTATGATTTGGAGGAGCAAGTGTGTAGGAGAATGCTATTCATAAAACAGCAGGAATTACCTGAATGACTCTTTAGTCACTTTTCCATTAGCAGGGTGTCAGCATGAGAGTCTGTCTTTTGACATCTTCAACTGTACCCAAATTTACTTTAGTTGTATGAGGCTGCAATTTAGTGATGGAATTCAATTGAGAAGGAATAATGACTTTCTTAAGGCTTAAGTTCCTGAGAATATCCTGAGTTCACCAGGATAACTGAAAAAGCAGCATTTTGAATGTTTCCATTATTGACAGTATGGAAAGGAATGCCATTCTTGTGATGTTTCTTTGCCCACATAGTCTACAAACAGGACTTCAGAGCTCCTTTTAAGCTTGATAAAATCACTTGGTATTTGTCAGGCTCACGCACTGGGTGGAATATCCTAAAACAAAGCCTGATTGTAGGAGAGAAGGGTCTGAAGGGAAGGAAAACAACAACATGAGCTATTGATATGTGTTTCTTCTAACCTTTGACAAGACACAGTGGAATTAGAGGGCAGTGAGGGCATGAGTGTCATGCTGGCAGGCAGAACACAGGTTGGGATTGTAGCACTCAGCTGCCTGTGTTCATGTAAGAGTTGCTTGGCTGTCAAGCAGGATATCAAGTTCAGGCCCATGGAAGATGGCATGGCACGTGTACTTTGGAATTCTATTGAGTGCTACACGCTGTGTTCCACTGCTGACAAGACACTGGCTTGTAAAGGAGAGGCAGACAGGATGTTAATTCAGGAGAAGATGTCCAGTGGGACATTTGGGCTGGATCCTTGGCTGGTGCTGCTCGTGGTGGTGACCCATCAGTCGTGCTCTTGACACCAGCTGGGGATGCAGGCCTGCAGCTTTTGGAGGTCTTTGGCTGCTGCCTCTCTACGTACTGGCCCGTATTGCAACGTGAGATTTTGGTATTCAAAACTAATTTTTAAGGACACTGAAAAGGATGTGAGATGGCAGGGCCAAACAACTAGTTTCATAGACCTTTCAAATTTTTACTGCTTGTATGTAGAGCTGAAGAGACTGGCATTTGAAATGCTTTGTGCTTTACTCACTTATGTGCTTACCTTTCCCCTTCTCCTTCCTGAGGGAGAAGAGGCTGAATAGGATCTGCATGCTGACAGGAAAAGACATACAGCATTTGTAGGTCCATTGATTCTGAGGGAGATAGGGATTTTGAATTGGTTTCTAAATTAGATAAATTTGATCAGTGAAACAGATCTTTAAATGTTATGTTGAAATAAGCAATATATTCATTGATACAAAACCAAGGATATGATATGTAGGTAAGGAGAAACAGGGATTTAGCTCTTTGATTGGTGTCTGTATGTATAACCCTATCTCTGAAAGTAGGCCCATGCCTAGTCAAACAAGCAATCAAGAAAAACCAAATTTAAACTTTAAGTAAACATTTAAACTAGGAGGTGAAGATGGCGAAGTAAAGAGAACAAACAAATGCCCACAATGTTGAAAAGGTTTTACCTAGCTGAGTATCCTATTTTTGGTTGTGGTTGCTCAGGGATGCTTACAGAGAATGCAAGGAAAAAAAGAGGGACAAGACAGGACATTTTAATCAGCTCCTCCAATTAAGAGTTTAAGGTGTTCCCCTGCAAGGGCTGCGAGTAAAATATCATTTATAAGAAGTTCTGGGATACCTTGCCCTCATTTGATTTGTGTAATTCCTTTTTAAACCTGCATATATTTCAACATCCACAAAACTCTGTGGCAGTGAATTCCAGAATTTAATTAAATGTTCAGTGAAAAAGTACTTGACTTCATTGGTTTTCAACCTGCAGACCAAATAGCCTCTAGCTTTTTTAATCTTAAGAAAAATGAATAAAGATTCTCTATTCACCTTTCCTATCCCATATTGGTGTTTAGGGAGTGCTGCTGTTCTACTCTCCTCATTCCCAGGACTGTGGTCCCTACTAACTGATCTCTTTTCAAGTGGGTTTTTTTTTCCTAGTTCTTTTTAAGTTCTTGTTAAAAGGACACAGCTCAGATCATGGCCATTTTGAATGGAGTTTGTGCATATCCTTTAGTTTTACACTGCAGAGCTCTAGAGTCTCAATACTCTAAGGGAAGAAATGTGCTTCTGCCATCCCATATTTGTTAAATTTCAAACCTCTGGCTGTGGAGTAGTGCCGCATCCTTTGTCTGCAGGTGCACCCCGGCTCCTGCTTCTCCCAGGGAAGATTCTTGACTCCCTTGATCCTGTCAATATACATACCTATTCCATTTCCAGCCCCCCTGTGTGTCTAGCTGAAAGCAACAGTAATTTAAGAATGCCTAAGATTACAAGAACATTTGCAGGATAATGTTCACATCACTGCTTTTGATACTTAGATGCTGGGTTTTTTCATTGTCAACTTTAACCCTGTACTTGGCAGGGGAAGCATATTCAGGCAAGTGGGATTGAGAGAGCCCTTCCAGTTTAACTATGTAGAGACTGGGGGAGAAAAATCCTCCAAGGGCGTTAGTTTAACTGCAGAACAACAGGTCATATCTTCCACTTGGATTCTGTTATCAGTGTATTTCTTAACACACAAGGAATTTTTTTTTTTTTTAGCTAAAAGAGAGTGTGTGATGAGTAGATCCTAATCAGATACAATATGAGAAGCCTCAATGAGATGCATTTTCCATGTAATAAAACCAATAAAAAACCCCCCTTGAAGATGCCAGCACCACTGTCATGAACAATGAGTCAGTTTCTCCTGCAGTATTTTAAGTGCGTAGCTGTAACTTCAGTATAATTTTCTCCACCAGCAGGCATATATCCAGGGCTGTTTGGGATTACTTTGATTATCATACTGTAAGATCAATTCTAAATGTAGGCACTGAAGCCTGAATAATTTATTTTCTGGCCCATTAGAACAATTTGGAGGATCTAATTCCATCGGCAGCTTTTTGCCAAGAGAGCAAGCTCACGTGTCTGTGTATCTCCTGGGGAAGAAGAGACAGATGATCTCTGCTTTTAGAGTAAGACACCTGCTGTACTGCTCGACTCTGCTCCATAAATGCCTGTGAGCAATTTGTCTTGAGCAGAATAATCTGCTACTTTCACAGCCAATTGCAAAGTCCAGGGCTTGAAAAGAACCCACTGCTTGTGTCTTTTACTCAGTTTTTCAGCTCTGGCACAGATGTGCCAAACAGCCCATTCACGATTTACACTCATGTCTTTCCTGGAACAAAAACTTGACTCAAATATCCTATGCCTGGGGGCTGTGACAGTATTCCTTCTGGTGTCCCACTGTTTTGGCCTTAGAATAAAAGATTTTGAAAAAAAATATGCAACATTTATTGGGGGGAAAAAATTTGAGAGGGAACCACATTTTGTTTCAGGTTTTGCCATGAGCTGCCTTGCTTGCAAGAGAGTGGATTATCATGAAAAATTAGGCCAATAATGTGTTAAACATTTCACAAGGGAATTTTTAAAAATGCTGTTGTCAGTAGCCTGGCATCTTTGAAGGGGACATTTAAAAAAAAAATTTTAAGTCAACTCTGCCCTCACCAAATGGAGTTAATACAGACTCTCATTTGGCTGCCAATAGATCAGGCTTAAGCTACAGACTTCTCTCTAATTTTTTTGTTTTCTCTTTTGACCGTGACAGCATCACTGTTTGCGTGGAAGCCCCCAAATTGTCAAAAGGAGCCCTGTTAATGGTTTTGGTTTTGTTTAATTGCACATATCAACAAGCCCAGAAAACTGTCAAAACTTATCATTTCTTCACTGTGCTTCCAACTCTTTGACACAAAAAAAAGGACTGGGGATTGGGGATGGTTTGAGGAGAGGGAACATCATAAATAACAATTTAAAATTATCCATGCCTTAAATAGCAAGAGGAGGAACTAAAAACAGACATGCAGTGTAGAACCAACTACAACTGTTTTCTCTTGGCTCTGATCCAGAATAAGTAAATGTGATGCTTCTGTTCCCTGGCTCTCAGACTGGGAATTATATTGCAGTTCAGTTCAGAATGAAGGGCAGAGGGGATGGGGAGCGAGCTTTTTGAATGTTCTGGAAAGGAAAACATTTGGCTATTGTTGGAAAGGCTCCTGTGTCTGTCTTGGTGGGTCTTGGTTCTTTAAACATTTCCTTAACCAGGTGCTTGAGTGTTAAAGGCCACTGGATGGAGACTTGCAGGTGTGCTCTGCTCCTTGGGGAAGGGGGGCTTTAAAGAGCAGTTCAGTCTGGAGTAAAGGACAGCCTCTGTTTCCCGGGTGTGTCTGGGGTGACAGCTTAGTAAATTTATTTGGGGACCATGAGCAGATGTTCTGGTGTGGGAAAAGGAGCAGGGCTGAACTAAGGTGGAGCAGTCTTCAGTAATGTGTGCTGACATTGTGAAATCCCGTTTGAGCCAGATGGTTTAATGTTCAAAGGATTCCTTTGTGCATTTCAAGGTTTGGTCAATCAACCTAAGGAAGAGCTGTGCATTATCTCTTCAAAAATAGGAAGATAATGAGCTGCTAGAGAGCAGAGTATCTCTGAATCACGGGCAGTGTAGTGAGATACTCCTGCTGAGCAACTAACGTGAAATATTCATCCCTGATCTAAATGGCTACAGCCTCAGTCATGGCATTTTGCACGAACTGTGTCCTGGTTTTGTGATGTTCTGTGCCACTGGTGAATTTCCAGTTCTGCGAACAAGAATGACTTTGGAGTCAGAAGATGCTGAATTCAAACGTTCAGGCAATGATGTCTCAAGAGTTAAGTACTGTGCATCATAAAGCATTTATGGATGATGGAGGAGCAGGCAAACAGGTCTTGCCTCTACAGCATCCTCAGTGAGACCCACCTCCTGTAATACAAGTGATAGTTGTAGCTGTTGGTATCACTCAAAGCAGTGCAGCAGCGTGGGGAGCATGAAAGGTGATGAAATAAGCTGCCTCTTACTGGTGCTGTTGTATCGCTTCAGAACAAAGAACTGAAGATAAGAGCAAAATGTATTGCGAGGTCATGGCTCTGCTGCTCTCGGGCATCTGCCTTCATTAGGCTTAATTGGGCTGTGTGAGCGGCCTCCCTGTGCCTGCAGCTCTGAGGCTGATTTTGAGGTGAGCATCCTCCAAGCTGGAGAGGCAGAAGTGCACTTCTGCTTTCCATCCCATTCCTCAGCCAGTTTAGTGCTATTCCTGACTGTATTTCAGCACTATGACCAGTTTGGTTTTAGCTTAGGCGTTTGCCACCTTTCCTTTGATGCTGTTGCATTGTTCAGTAGACCTTCAGAATTTTATTCCCTCTTTAGGGAATTTATTCCTATTTGATTACATTTTCTTTTTCCTGGGCTGTGGTGATAGCTTTTTTTTACATCGCATCCTGTAGCCTAAATGATTTTCTGCAGGTTACCTTCTCTAAGTATTCTTCCCCCTCCTCTGCCCTGGTTATTCTTCAGTCATTCTGGACGATGTGAAAGATCACGCTCTGTACGTGGGCATAGAGGGGAGGTACTCCAGTGTATATGGTCAGGCATGGACTGTCCCTCCATGGCACTTGTAGAGGGTTCTTGTGAAAGGTTGAATACAGTGATGCCTGGGATATGAAAAGACTCCTAAATGAGGCGATTTGAGTCCCTGTGTCCTGGTGTTTGCATTCTCTCAGTGGAGACACGCAGGTTGGTGCAGCTGCCGTACATTGCAGGGAGGTATAGTTTGGTTCCTTAGCTCTGAACAAAAGAGACTGGTTTGCAACTGGGGTGAGGAGAGCTGCCTTAAAACACAGCTGCCTTTATTGTCCTTTATTTGGGGAGGAATTTGGTGGCATTAAGAGACAACCTTAGTAATTAGTGTAAGAAATTGCTTTGGCTTTTGTGTTCCTCCTGTGTGTTTCATTTGTGAGGTTTAGCTCTGCCCCCGGATTAGCTCTCTCTTTTTCCTTCCCTGGTTCATGAGCTGCCTTATGTTCATCCACTTTATTCAGGTATTTAGTGGATATGCTCCTGCATATGTCTGGCTTACTACTCTATGAACACAATTTCTTTCCAAGCCTTTAATTGATTTGGATAATAAAGCACAATTATAAACTCAATAAAAATTGGTTATTTTAAAGGGAGAGCCGGAAACAAAGAAACCTAAGTGGTGGTGTGCTGTGTGACTAGATAATAATGCGGAATCCTCTTTGCTGTACACTCTGAATGCTCTCTTGCTTCCAAGGGAGGCTTGACCTTAGACAGGAACTAACTAAGAAGTATGAGGTGTCCTGCCAGGGGGATGCTCTGGCAAGATTTGTTTATGGCATGTGTCAGGGATGAGAGACAGTGTATTGGGATGGGAAGAATGGGGAATCAAAAATGCTTCAGCCATTCTAGGCTGCTCTGTAAGGTACCTAAATAGGACATGGATTTTTTTTCAATCCCTTCTAGAGCTGAACTTTCGGGAATTTATCCTTTACTCAGTGTCTGCTTTTTCACTAGAGAGCAAGAGACCTGATATCTGAGATCGTGTCTTGGATTCAGGAAATCTGTGACTTTTTGGGTGTTACATCTTACCTGATGACTTCTCTATAATTTTTTTTCTTTCTCCTTTGTTTTTCCTAGTGAAAGTGCAACAGGGAGAGATCATTTCTTATTAGGTGTCCCTGCTGGTTTGCTCCACTGCTGTATTGGCATGGATTCATATCTGGGGTTGCTTGGATACAATAACTGAGTTTCTTTGTTTCTCTTTCTTTTCCCAGTTGGGAGGCTGTGGAATCCTTGGTGTAGGCATCTGGCTGGCTGTTACCCAAGGGAACTTTGCCACCCTCTCCTCTTCTTTCCCATCCCTGTCAGCTGCCAACCTCCTGATCGTCACGGGGACGTTTGTCATGATCATCGGCTTCGTGGGCTGCATAGGTGCCATCAAAGAAAACAAGTGCCTCCTGCTGAGTGTGAGTATTGAGCTGCTGCAGTGTTTGCTGTCTTACGATGCTGGTGCTATTGCAGTGCATGTTGCAGTGACCTGTGCTTCAACAGAAGTTGCCCACTTGACACAGATGAGACTTGAGTCGTGTGTGAAACAGGCTTTGGTAATTGCTCAGAGGAGCTGCCAGGTCATTCCTGACCGCCCTGTCTGTGGAGGATGAGACATGCAAGAAGGAAATTACTAGTGATGGTGTAGGTTTCCTTGAGCTCTTCAGAGAAGAGGAAGAGTTTTGTGAAGACATCTTTGGCAGTGTATCTTTAAATTCTTTTTCACTCAGCTTTGGTAGCAATCCACTCCAAATGTTTGCCCTGGTGGGACTGATAATCTGAAGTCCTGGGCAGGAAGATCAGTGTAAGCAGGGAACAGGTTGATTTTGAAGAGGTTGATTCTGGTTTAAATTGAAAATTAAGACTCTTAGATTTTGCCAGCCATTAACTCTACAAAAGCTGAGATGTCAGGAAGCAAAGGTGCCAGCACAAGAGACTGCTGTGAAATCAAAGATTAATAAGGTGCCAGCTGTCCATGATTTCACAGAAGCTTGAGCCACATCCCTGGTGCATTTTATCAAAATACAGTTTGATGCCACTCAGAGGTGAACTTTAGGAGCAGTGAGTACCTTCTGTAGTTGGAGTTAGTGTGTATTTTCCATCCTGTTCAGCTGAGGACCAGGAAGTGAGGCAGTCTTCCTGCTCAAGTCTTGGACTTCACCATGGGGTTTGGCAAACCTCAAGAGTGAAGAGAAGCTGTGGTTCAGCTGGTGACCTGGTGATGCCTCTGTGAAAGGCTGTTCCGTACTGTGCTTCACATATTAATTTAGTTATGGCACACTGGCCCCAAATCTCTTAAGTGACTGAGATTCCAAGCCTCAGTAGAGGACTGTTTCCAGGCCCTTGCCTTAATCAGTTGTTTCTGCTGATTTTTAGGCAGTCAGAACTAGTCAGTCTAGGCTAGTAAAGGCTATGCATGTGGCTCGAAACAAAAATGAACAATATAAATGGAAATAAAGGCAGTTATGTGAGTGAAAATTTAAACTGGCAAGGCTGAAGTCAGACTCTGAGGCTGAAAGTCCTTGACATTTTTAACAGTCCTATAAATACACACTTTGTGAGGAAGTGTGTACCCAGACAGATGTAATGGATTACAGCTTCAATGCCAATACAGCAGGAACCCACAGGGTGCAGATTCTAATGGTATTGCTTATATGTGCAAAATAAATCACCTGCTTTGCGCTTTCCTGAAGGCCTAGCTCAGGTGTGACAGCAGAGAACAGTGCCTGCTTGTGTGTCAGGATCAGGTCAGGATCTGGAAGTCAGTCCTCAGTACTGGAAGAGTTTCAGGCTTTTATCTCTTATGGTTCTTTGGCCCTCATCTCTCCCTTTGGCAAGGGCAAAGACTGCCTTGATCAGCCATCACTGCTCAGATGGGGTGAGTGCACTCAGCCACCCTCAGCTGGGCATCTGTGGGAGATGGAAATGTTTGCAGGTACTGCTCCTCCTGACATACTGCACAGTCCTCAGAATCCAGTGACCTTCAGTGCATGACGTAAGGGCTGTACTTGATGGATCAAGTTAAGTAATGCACAGGAATCTAAATTCATTTAGGAGCTCTCTGCACGGGAGAATGGGGAAGCTTGATGTGATTTGGTACCCGCATTTCACTCTGTCTGCCTGTCCTTACCTTTCTGTATTGCAGCTATTCAGTGTGGCCTCTATTTTACTCAATTTTCTTCAAAATTGAGTTAGGTTAGAGCTGATTATAGCTACTTTAATTCTGAATAAGTCTGACTGTAGAGGGTTGAAATACAGTTTCATTAGTCCACATTGAATTCAGTTTTTATTTGGTCTAGAGCAGCTTTCCACGCTGCATTGCATTGGTACTTTCTTACTGTCAGTAAATACCAGTGAGATTTTTGAGCTCTTCCATGTTGTTTTTGTTGTGCTTATGTCTTTGGAAGAGAAATGGATGGTGGTAGCAGCTCCCGTTTCTGGGACCAAAGCCCTGTTATGCAGGTTTGTCCTTAGTCTTCCTTCCCCCAGGTTGCTGTTCCTATTTGACTAGTGTTTGAAATAGTGTTTTCAAGGTCAGGGCTGGGGCGTTTGGTTTTGGCCAGCTCCCATTTTCCTAGGTAACACAGATAGCAGAACAAATGCTTGAATGAAAGAAATTGCTAAATACCAAACCAGGGCTGTTCTCAGGGTGTGTGGTTGCTACATCCCTTCATCCTTTCCTTATTCCACAGGTGTTCCAAACACTGTGTTCTGCCACAGTGAAAATTATCTCTTCCCAGAATATCTCTGGGTTCTTTAAACATCCCTGAAATGCCCTACGTACTGCTTTTTAAGAGGATTGTTTTATTGCAGCTGGCTTTTGCAATAGGATTTACTATCTAAATTGTAAAGGGAAAGCTTCCAAGTGTTCCTGGCCTTGTGTGTCTGTGACACACACGGTGCTTAACAATTGCTCCCAGATAAAGTCCTTGCACTCGTTTCAACGTCTCCCTGGCCGCCACTTAACATCTGGCCTCGGTCCTGGTAGTAGCTGGGGTTGCTTTTGGAACAGAATTTACGTCTGCAGAAGGCATTGCCACAAATCTGACAGCCGCTCATGGAGCAACTTGTCTTGCTCGTGTGTGATGTGGCTGCCATATTTTCCTGTGCAGTATTTGCTTTACCTAACTTTTTGTAATGTTTTGTTCCCTTTGGAAATAGAAGCTTTGGAAGTAGAAACGGAGAAACTGAAGTCTGTTTGCACAGGTGTTTGAGAGGGAGTGATGGAGGCTGTGTGGTTGTGTGGGTAGTATATTCTGTTGCACTACTCCCTGGATAATGCATTTGGATAACTCCCCCTCACCTCCTGACATTTGTCGAGCCCCAGCACTAGAATCCCAGAATGGTTTGGGCTGGAAAGGACCTTAAAGGTCATCTAATTCCAACTCTCCTGGCATGGGCAGGGACACCTTTCACTAGACCAGAGCACTAAACAAACTTAGGGAGCTGGGATGAACAGGAGTTCAGCAGGCAGTCATAACAGGTTTGTGGTGGGCTTAAAACCATGGAAAAGTTACTAGTGGAAATGCAAGGAAAAGGAAAACAAGAAGCAGAAGCGAGAATGTTGCGTACCTTGCATGTTTCAGTAATCTGTGTGCAATAGTCTGATGAAGTGAGGCTTGGAATGGACAAAAAGAAGTGGAATAAACCAAGCTGAGGGAATACCTAGGGACGTTATCATGGTGGCTTGGCAGATACTTACGTTATATCCTACATATGTGAGAGCAGGCATTGCTGTGTATCTCTGAGTGAGCAGCAGATTTCACTGACCTCCCCTTTTGCTCGGCTCCATACAGTGTGAGAGAAAGCCTGGGGTGTTAAGTATGACTATAGACAGTATTAAAGATGATCTAAATGGTTTTCCAGATGCTCTGCCTGTACTGTATTCCTGTTGCCTCCCACTCTGAAATCCCATCGTTATGATCTCCTTGAAGACACTTGTGGCATTTAAAGCCCACAAACTACATGGTCACGCCTGGTTTAACCAAGAGCAATTTGGACCTCGGCTTGCTCATATCTCCCATAGTGCACCTCATCCTCATGTGAGGTTGTTGGGAATCTGATCGGCAAGGACTGCAAAGACAAATTTCCCATAGGCAAAAAACGGGAGCACTTCTTCTGCTCCCTAAAAGAAGAAGAAAGAGGAAAGCATGGGGCAGTTACTAGCTGGGGGGATGTGCTGCTGTTATTGGGGTGAGCAGTTTGGAGGAAGGCATTGGAGATACTGCAGGAGGCATGGAGCACTATGGGGATCCTAATGTGAACTGGGAGGACGCAGGACTAGCTCAACCCACCTGCCCTGGAGGAGGAGAAGTTTATGTGATAGTAGACACAGAATGTTTGTAGAAGGTCTTGCCTTAGGAATAGTGCTAGTGTTTGATGATGTGATAAGGAATGAGATTTCCCACAGAGTTTGCTTGAGAGAATGAAAAATGAGCAGTATCAGAGAGACATTTCAACCTATTTACATTTCGTACACTAAGTTGCAGAGCTGATGAGACTCTGATTATGTATCTTTGTGTTCTGCATATTTGACGTTTGTGTTGGCTTGTCAGAGCACACGTGTAAGCTCTTTGGTATTAGGCTGCTGTGGTATTAGGTGTGAACGTTAGGAATTGCTTACCTCTGGCACTTGCCAATGACTTTTGAAAGAAGGGAGAACAGACTAAGTGTTTTGAGAAGTAGAGGACAGATGGGGAAAGGAGGTTGAAAGCAGAAGTAAAGTTGAGTTTGTAAGTGAGATTTTAGCACAGCTGTGTGCACTAGTCAGGAGTGATCCACATTAGCTCTCTGAATTGAGAGTTTAGATAGTCTAAGGCTTCACAGATTTACTGACTTGAAAGGAATTACCTGGGGTCCACTGCAGATATTCTTTGCTCAGCAGCAAGGTAGAGTCAGGACAGTACTTCCTTAATCTCTTAAGAAACAGACCCGTTCCTATTTCTCTGCATTCAGAGGAATAGAATAACATGAAAATCTAAGAGTGTAAAGAAAAAAATAGGAGGAAACCTCAACCATTCTATGCATTCTGCAAAAATACATAGGTGGGGTGAATTTTGCAGCTGACATTCTAAGATTTCAGTGAACAAAGAGTGAGTATTTGCACTGATTCTTATTTGCTCCAGCTACAGTGTGAAAGAAGATAAACTTTTCCATTATTAGATTTCCGTAGGGAAATCAAAGCAACAGGCATTCGTGAGATAAGTATGCAGCCCAGTATATATAATCTTACATCTGAATATAGATGCAAATAGATGAATAAAGTAGGCAAACAGTGCTTTCCTGCTTCAGTAAGGCTTGCTTAACATTTCTGCAAGTACTGTTGCTCAAGACTGTATTACTGAGGTCCCTCTGCTACAAGCTCAGCTGTAGTTAGAAAATGGCAGCTTTGTTCTGATGGGTTGGGTCAGTGTCCTGCACCAGTGACACAGATAATAAGCCAGGAGTCTGATTGGAGTCTCAGGAGTCTGAGAAGGTTAATTTATGCACTTCCATTGATTTTTTTTTTTTTTCATAGGTATTTGGTCCTGCATTGCTGGATCATGTAGCTGTACTGCAAATCTCTATGGGTTATCTCAGGATACGAAATTAGGAATCCATCTTTCCTGGTTTTCACTTTGGAACTGCAATACAGTTCTAATGTGCATCAGAGCTATTAGCCGCATCCATCGTCTTTGTGAATTTTAACAAAATGTTTGGCTTGTGTGCTCTTAACCCCACTGCTCTGCGTGTGCTTTCCCACTGAGGGCAGGTCCTAGCAGGTGGAGCTTTGCTCTACCACTCAAACACAGTCAGTTGTGGTGGCTTGATCCTAGTGCTGGCTTCAGGCAGGTGCTGTATGTACACCTGAACAGACCATTTCTCTAGGCTAAAGAAATTCATGCCTGATTAAGTACTTCGATGCTCAAATGTTGACCCAACTGATCCTTAAGGGTCTGGGTAAACATTATCTTTTAGGTTAATTGCTTAAGATGTATGTTTGAGGAGCTAAAGTGCCTGAATGCTCTGCCTTTTGTACACGTTTAGCAGATATCTGTATTTGTATGCTTGCCCTGAAAAAGGTCATTCATTATTCCATGGATAGTCCAGGTTAAAAGTCTCCGCTCCAGACGTTGAATCATGATGGGTTATGTAATTTATTACCTGTATTACAGTATCCCCTGCAGGCAGTGCATGAGGATGCTCATTCCATATAAAACTCCTGGTAAGCAGAGGTACCCGACCAGTAGAGCTTACCATCTAAATTAGGTAAGACAAATGGAAAATATTATTATCCTCATTAGACAGGGAGCTGCAGCAAAGTGAAACTAAATGTTTTGCATGGATTGCACTGGGAGATTGTGAGAGAGCCATGAAGCAAACCCAAATTGTCTAAATCTCAACTCAGTGCCTTCAGCATCTTACTGTGATTACATCAGAACATGTCTAGCCTGTGTGCTTCAGTGACCTTTAAAAAACATTTAGTCCATGTTTCCATAATAGTAATGATAATTTTTATTTCTTTTATCATATGTATTGTGTTCAAATGAAAAATAAAAATTGAGAAATAATTTTGCTTTGGGATATTTATTTTGTTGAAAATGATAATTGGCAGACTTAGCTGTTTTCCATGGGCAACACTGTAGGCTGTCCCAGCTGATCAGCCTAGTTGCAACTTTGCCTTCAGTTAAATGTGAAACAGAACATTTGGAGAAGCTGCTGGAAAGGATTTGTGAACAGGGTCTAGTGCATATGTTTTTGCAAATGGGGACTTACTTTTGGTCCAGGAGATCATAGGAATACTGGTAAAAAACAGTATGGGGCTCTATGTGATGGAAAGATTTTAATCTCTGTTTGATTATTCCAGCACACATGTGTAGATACCATGTTTCCAGACACTTGAAACTTAAACAGTAACCCATGTCCTAGAAGGAAATAAGATTCATAGGCAGTTCTTTATTTCACCTTCAGATTTTGTGGCACTTTTTTTTTTTCTTCTACCAATTATTTGGTACCATGAACACATTCTTCTGCTCTGGCTGGGATGCAGCATGGCCAATAATCCAGTCAAAAGAGGTAGAGGATGAGGGGATCCTTCTCCACACATTACCTACACAAGAATAAATTGGAAAGGGGAAAGGGCTTGAAGCAGACAAAATGCTGATTCCTCTCTGATTTTCTGAAGCCAGCTGCCTTCTTATGAAGCACCAAGGTTGGGTAAGTTCCATCACATCAAGGATTAGCAAAATTTGTTAATTAACAAAATGGCTTTGGTATACCCACTTCCTGTTATTCTGATATATCCTAATTTGTAGATAACCCTGATTTTTATTGTAGAAGAGCTGAAACAATGGTTAATGAGAAGGGGAAGGAAAGTAATCATTAACAGGCAGATCTGTGTGTTCAGTTTAATTTAAATGATAACCTTGTGTTAATAAGCAAGTAGTTCATCACAGCTGCTGGAATGAATAAAATCAGAATTAAACACTGATGTTAGGTCAGGACCAGCTGTGGAATGCACTGATGCTATATGCATATCTATCCAGACATCAAAAGATTTTCATTTATGGAATAGTCCAAGGGGAAAATGAGTGCCCAGGGTGTTTTGTACTGTGCTGTTGAGAGTTTTCTGAACTCCAGCCAGCTCATCTGTAAGTGAAACAGCCATAAAGAAAATAAGGAAGAAGTTGATGCATGGGAAGAAAAGGAAACTAAAAAACCCTACTGTTTTCCTAGTATCACTGAATCCAGAGAGCTTCATTGGTGACAGGGAGTTTATTTCCAAGCAACTAAATGGGAAAGAAACAGCCTGTAAATGACTTCATCTCAGTAATTTAATGCTACAGATCAAGCAGTAGATTCTCATTCCAGTTTAGCACATGAGCTGGTGTTTTAGCAATCAAAATAGTAAAATCAGGGAAATGCTGGCTGCAGCCACAGCAGCAAGCAAGTAATGCAGAGACCAGACAGATGCCGTATATACAGCCTGAGAGCATTATACATGATGTATATCACTCCTGTGTAGTGCTGTGTTGCATGTGAAATCCCTACTTGCTGCCTGCTTGGACTCTAAGTACTGAGCACCAGTCTCCCCTAGTTTGGTTGTCTCTACTTTATTATGAAGACTCTGCTCCTCCTTGTCTTTGTTTTTAGCTCCTTCCACCTGGCTGATACTGAAACTCCTGAGGGGATGGAACCTGAGTCTTCCCCTTCCTCCCTTTTCTTCAGCTCTGGGAGCAGCTAATCAAAGGACCTGGGAACTGAGGAGAGAAAAAACAAAGCTATTTTCCTTCCCTCCTGGTTTTAGGCTCGACCCTAGGGTCAGTGTGTAGGAAGGGCTTACCTCATAGGGTATATTTAATTTTCTGATACCGACTGATGCAATACTCCTAGTGCCTGATGTGCTTTGAATTACAGAATCACACAGTATCTTGAGCTGAAAGGGACCCATAAGAATCATTGAGTCCTACTACCTGCTCCTTGCAGGACTACTTAACTAAACTAAACCATACATCTAGGAGAGTCACCCAGAAACTCCTTGAACTCTGTCAGGCTTGGAGCCCCACTTCCCTGGGAGCCTGTTCCAGTCAGGGCAAAACCTTTTCCTAATGCCCCCATTCCTTTTTGTAGTGCCAAGACACTGCTTTATGGCCATCATACAGTGTGGCAGCACCGTGTGCAGGAGTCAGGGGAGCTGTACTAATTTAGATCAGATGAAGTTTTAATCTGTCTAAATGGCTATCAGTGTTTGAGTTCCGAACTCCTTGTTGGTTAAAATCTATTCGCAATTTCAGCTTCTCTGACAGTCTGTGCAGGCTCAAGTTCCCCTGTCACCTACAAAGTTTCCCTTATTGCATCTTTTGTTTCAGTATTTAACCAACTCTCACTTGCTTAAGTCATCTAAGTAACCTCACGGTGGAAGAGCAGAGTACATGGAGGTCAGGAAAACACTTCCAAGGAGGCCTGCTTGTTGCCTGTGCTTGCACTGCTGGACAGTTGTGTTTATTGTCTCATCTATAAGACTGGCCTCTGCTGGTTTTGATGGGCTTTTGCTCCAGACCTAGGATCACCTGTAAGAGCTGAAAGACAACAGAATAACTCCCATTTTGAAAGTAAAGGACACGTAACCTGTGTGTTCCTTGCCAGCGCAGACACTCATGTCACTTTCGGGCATAACATTTGCTAATTTTTTTTTCCTAATAATATTATCTCCTTTGATAGAAAGCAATAGGGTTACTAAATCAGAATGTGTGCTTTTGGTTTTTGTGTGTGTTGGTTTGGCACGGTCTGGTTTTGGGTAGCAGGGGGGCCGCAAAGGTGGCTCCTGTGAGAAGCTGCTGGGAGCTTCCCACCATGTCCGGCA
>VYZQ01014370.1:133454-145607 GCA_013400655.1 Mystacornis crossleyi | reverse complement strand
AGGAATGGGGGCATTATGAAGACTCTGCTCCTCCTTGTCTTTGTTTTTAGCTCCTTCCACCTGGCTGATACTGAAACTCCTGAGGGGATGGAACCTGAGTCTTCCCCTTCCTCCCTTTTCTTCAGCTCTGGGAGCAGCTAATCAAAGGACCTGGGAACTGAGGAGAGAAAAAACAAAGCTATTTTCCTTCCCTCCTGGTTTTAGGCTCGACCCTAGGGTCAGTGTGTAGGAAGGGCTTACCTCATAGGGTATATTTAATTTTCTGATACCGACTGATGCAATACTCCTAGTGCCTGATGTGCTTTGAATTACAGAATCACACAGTATCTTGAGCTGAAAGGGACCCATAAGAATCATTGAGTCCTACTACCTGCTCCTTGCAGGACTACTTAACTAAACTAAACCATACATCTAGGAGAGTCACCCAGAAACTCCTTGAACTCTGACAGGCTTGGAGCCCCACTTCCCTGGGAGCCTGTTCCAGTCAGGGCAAAACCTTTTCCTAATGCCCCCATTCCTTTTTGTAGTGCCAAGACACTGCTTTATGGCCATCATACAGTGTGGCAGCACCGTGTGCAGGAGTCAGGGGAGCTGTACTAATTTAGATCAGATGAAGTTTTAATCTGTCTAAATGGCTATCAGTGTTTGAGTTCCGAACTCCTTGTTGGTTAAAATCTATTCGCAATTTCAGCTTCTCTGACAGTCTGTGCAGGCTCAAGTTCCCCTGTCACCTACAAAGTTTCCCTTATTGCATCTTTTGTTTCAGTATTTAACCAACTCTCACTTGCTTAAGTCATCTAAGTAACCTCACGGTGGAAGAGCAGAGTACATGGAGGTCAGGAAAACACTTCCAAGGAGGCCTGCTTGTTGCCAGTGCTTGCACTGCTGGACAGTTGTGTTTATTGTCTCATCTATAAGACTGGCCTCTGCTGGTTTTGATGGGCTTTTGCTCCAGACCTAGGATCACCTGTAAGAGCTGAAAGACAACAGAATAACTCCCATTTTGAAAGTAAAGGACAGGTAACCTGTGTGTTCCTTGCCAGCGCAGACACTCATGTCACTTTCGGGCATAACATTTGCTAATTTTTTTTTCCTAATAATATTATCTCCTTTGATAGAAAGCAATAGGGTTACTAAATCAGAATGTGTGCTTTTGGTTTTTGTGTGTGTTGGTTTGGCACGGTCTGGTTTTGGGTAGCAGGGGGGCCGCAAAGGTGGCTCCTGTGAGAAGCTGCTGGGAGCTTCCCACCATGTCCGGCAGAGCCAATGGCTGATGGCTCTGAAGATGGACTTGCTGCTGGCCAGAACTGGGCCACTGGTAACACCTCTGTAATGACATAATTAAGAAGAAAATCAAAACACAGTCAGGCGTTTTTGCTGCTAGTCAGAGAAGAGGAGGAGGTGAGAATATGTGAGGGAAAACAATACGGCGACACCGAGGTCAGTGGAGAAGGAGGGGGAGGAGGTGCTCCAGGCACCAGAAACAAAATTCCTCTGCAGGCCATGGTGCAGACCATGGTGAAGCAGGTTGTCCCCCTGCAGCCCATGGGCCCACGGGGGATGCAGAGATCCACCCGCAGCCCGTGGGGAGGTGCCCAGGCCGGAGCGGGTGGGTGCCTGGAGGAGGCCGTGATCCAGTGGGAGACCCGGTGGAGAGAGAGGGCCCTGCTCCCAGGCTGGAGCAGCCTGTCCTTGGAGGGCTGCACCCCGTGGGGAGACTGTGTTGGGAGTCACTCCCCACAGCAGTGTTGGGAGGGCTGTGTGCCCGTGGGAGGGACTCACGCTGCAGCAGGGGCGGTCTGGCTGCTGCTCCTGAGAGGGGACCCACTCTCAGGGGAGGGTGAGCAAGCGGCTCTTGTGGGTGCCTGGCGTTGGGCCAGTGTCAAACCACAACAATTCCCAGTCATTCTTTTACTTTTAACCACCTTAATAGTGCAGCCTAAATTGAAGAGCAACATTGACTTATTCTATAAGGGTTAGAATCACCTGAACCTCAGAAAAATGTAACTCTGGAGGCAAAGAAATGGAGGCTAGTTTGTGTAAATCAATGATGCCTATGCAAGGTACAGCCAGAGCTGATTTGATGTTATAGATATTTCAGATCCTCAGTATTACCAGCTAAAAGGCAGAATTAGGTAGGCCAAACCAACTGCTTCTTCATTTTTTAAGCTACTGTGAGACTGACGTATGTGCATCTGATGCAGCAGCGTCTGTGTAGCACATTTGAGAACCCCACATTGGGGGTAAAAAACCAGCAGTAGAATTTAAATACAGACAAAATACTCTACCTTGTCCTTTATTTTGTCCTTGCCCATCTTCACTTACACATACATCACAGTTTTCAGGCAGTTTTGAGACTCCTAGAAATAAGAGAATTTTTCTTTTGTTACAGTTGGCAGGTGAGGTCCTATTGCAAGCTTAGCTCAGGGCTTGCAAATTTTTGTAAAGGTAGAACTGCAGAATTTCACAGTAATGTTCTTCCCCTTCAGGTCATCACAAGTCAACTGAAAACAGCATGGTCATGTCATCTGCCCTTATCATCCTGGGGGAGCTTCTGTCAGTGTGCCCAGCCCTTGGGGTCAGCCAGATGTTCAGTGTGAACAGGAGTGTGGAGCCAGCCCTACCAGCCCTCACTCCTCACATAGGCTGTGGGAACCACTCACTGCTGCTCTCCTGCTCCTCTCAGGGCTCCGAGCTGTCTGCTCCTGTTTCGTGCTGGCACTCCACATGACAGCGTAGCCTGGGGATGGCAGAGTCAGGGAAGAAGCTTCATTTGCTAAATACACAGGTGCTGCTCAAGTGTGAGTTAAAGGTGTGAGTTTAGACACTAATGAATGTTACATGTCATCAACAGAGATGGAGAAGGTTGAATTGAGCCCAAGCCAGAGCCTTTCAGTTGTATTGACTGCATCCCTTACCTGTGTTAGATGGACTCAAGCAGCTGCTTTGTCATTAAAGGAGCAGCACAGGGACTTGAAAGAGCTACACTGATGTTTTATTTTCTTCTTCAGCCACTCAGACTTCACAAGTAGCATGAGTTTCTCTCCTGACTAGTATAGAGTCACACCAGATTGTGGCACACCTTTGCATTATGTTTGCAGAAGAAATGAAGCAACCCTTAAAAAAGTCAAAGGCCAGGAAGGCCTTTATTTGTGCTAAGGAATCTGCTAAAGGGCCTACACCCACCCTCTGTTGTGATAGGAGAGTGATACCGGGCTAATATTTGATGACACTTCATTGATTTTGAGTCAGTTTTTGTAGAATATGTAAAAATACTAGAAATGCCATAAAATACCAGTTAAAATCCTTTGATGTGTAGTATGGGAATATCAGGTCTCTCAACTCTCACTCACTAATGCAGTAAGACTGAATGATTCCAAATGAAAGCAGTAATGAGACTAAAATGAAACACTGTTAATGTGTGAAGGCTGCCTATGTTGTATATCTTCCCAGAAATAATTACTGCAGATTTCTTTGAGCTTTATTGATCAGCAGGAGTTTTCGCACATTCATAGAATATATAGTCTGAACATAAACAGAGCTGTACTATATATCCAGCAGGCATAAGGCATGAAAGACTTTGTGTCAATCAGAATGAATTAGCAATTAAGGCTTTCAGAGAATAATAGTTGATGAACCAAATTTAGATACACGACGTTTTCATAATGGAGTTTCTGTTCATAAGTTTGCTCATATACATTACTGCCTTTTTACAGTTTATGAGCAAACTTATCATTTTTATGCTAAAAAGAAAATGATTGTGAGACTAAAGAGATTTACTTCCAAGGAAGTACTTAAAGATCTAAATATGTGCAGCATGGGAGAGAGAGGGCTCAGATGGGACATAAATCTACGAATATTCAAGGAGTATAAATGCTGTGGACAGGAAGGAAGCATTCGTGGTGCTGCAAAGGGCGGTAAGTAGGAGCAATTGCATGGAACTGACGAAAGGAGCGTTCAGACCGAGTGTCAGCAAAACCTTTGGTACTGAGATGTGTAATCAGAATTCACTGTGATGGAAATTGGTAGAAACAAACTGGCCTTTCCCTTTTGCTCTGAAGTTCATGCAGTAGATTAATACACTGGGATTTTATTGACTGTAATTCCAGTTATTGTTGCAGTCTGGGCACTGTCCTGTCATTTCTTGTTCGCTGCTCTGTCTCTTTCTGTACAAGTCTTCCAGGCTGCAGAGGAAGTCACTTCTAAGTACAGTTCCCACTGCACTTTCTCTTCTGTTCTCCTCTCCTATCTCAGTACCTAGGAAAAACAAATCAAAGGAAATTAAAAAAAAAAAAAGAGAATCTTTCATAATGTTCCTACTCCCTATTAATATATCAGATCAAGATGCCTTCAGGGAATTATGTTAAATCAAACTTCTTGTGAGAACTTGTGATACATTGAGCACTTTTACTTTCAAAAGTAGAAGAAAGTTTTGCTGGGTTTTTTTTGAGTGCTGACAAAATCTGTACCATATCAGTTTTTATTCTGTAAAAGTCAAATACCAGTATGTTATTAAAAAGCTATTCTGGGAAGTCTTTGAAAATGCTTGAGGATGAGCTTCATAATTCTCTGCTTACAAAGCCAGATCCAACAATGGCAAAAATACAGGACCTTTATAAAGAGCGGGTAGTTCTCCAGTACCTGAACTTCTTTCTTTTTTTAGTATTAGTGGGAATTCTGGCATTGATTCAGACTTTTCTTAGATGGCTTGAATTTTTCCAAAGTGTGGAATATGCAGTAAATTTGACAATAGTGTCCCAGTTTGAGACAAATTCGGAGGAACGTCCTAAATGAACGTCCTCTGATAGAAGGCAGGTTACAGCCACCCCTCCCCAACCAGGTTTGGGAAGAAATTCCTCGGAGGAAAGTGAAAGGGGAAAAAAACCTATTTATTTAACAAACACTGTGCACGGCAGGCACGGGAAGAGAATAATGCTAAATAATAAAACCTCTGGCTGTGGGGACAACCTGGTAAATTTTCAGAGTCCTTTCNTAATCCATTATAAAATAATAGAAAAATTACGTAGAATATTAAACTTGAGGAAAGCTTTAAATTTTCAGGCAGCATAGTAAAGTGCGGCTGTTATAAAATACATTAAGCTCTTTTGACTTTAAAATGGAGCTCTGCGAATTTCTAGGTGTCCCGGTTTCAGCAGGGATAGAGCTCGTTTTCTCCCCATGACAGTAGGTAAAGGTTTGACATAATTTATTCAAAAAGGAGAGATACTATTTACACTTTCAGTATTAAATACAGGATGCTGTCCCTGAAGAGAAGGATGTGTGCAGGATGTGAGTTTGCCTTTGACACTATTTCTGTTCATACCAAATTACAATCTAAAAATCAAGCAGTGTTCTTTCAAATGTGTGGAGATCCTGCATTTTAATAGGTGAACCTTTGTCTCATACCAGAATAAAATGATAAATGTAATAATTGGGTCATTGTGGACCATACCAAGCCCCACATTCCTTCACATTTCTTGACACGGAGAAGCAATGACACCTTCGTCCAGAATAAGAAAAGGCTATGTCTGAAGTGCTTAACCCAATTTAAAGCTCCCCAGTAGAAGAGACACGTAAATACCGGAGGGGAAGGGATCCAGTGGAGGGCCACTGTGATGATTGTGGGGTACATGATGTGCAAGGACAGACTGAGAGAGCTGGGTTTGTTCTGTCTTAAGAAATTAAGGCAGGGGGAATATTTTATCCATTTCTTCAACTATGTTGCAGTAGAGTTAAAAGAAAATAGAGCTTGTGGGAGGATTCACAGGGATGGTACAAGAGGTAACAGGCACAGGTTAAAACAGAAGGAAATTCCAATCAGAGATGCAGAATATTTTTGTTATTTTTCTTATCATTAATAGTCAAGTGTTGAAAAAAGGTATTCAGTGAGGCTGTGGATGACTGTCCATCTTCATCCAAGGAGATGCTCCTAAGGTGACTGGGCAGAGCTCTGCACAACTTCTTGTAGCTAACTGTGCTTTTAGGAAGGGGTTGAACCAGGTGATCCTCAGAGGTCACTGACAACCAGTGTGTTTCTGTGATTCTAAGAGACTGTGTCTTCTAGCAGCCAGAGCTGGTTCATTCTTGAGCACCAAAGTTATATATGTACACATTAGGACCAGGCAGACAAATTAATAACCCTTCCAGGCTATGAAGACCAACTATCTTAGCCCAAAGAATTGTCTGCAATTTCTTCTACCGAGGTGTGTATTCATTAGGAAGTGACATGTAATACTGAAATTAAAGGTGATCGGTGAGGATTTGGTAATCCAGCCTCACTGAAGGGCAAAATGCTTGTATCATTTGTATCATCACTGTACCAAACTTGGAGTTAATGGTACAGAGGAAGGACTGGCTATAAATTTTCCATTTTTTTTCTCTTCATTATGGGTGCAGGTGGAGAGCAGTTACCTTGCTAGAGCATTTTCACAGGAGCAGCCCCCCTGCTCACGTGTTGTACTTCATACTGTCTGTCAGAAAAAAAGCCAACTGTCCACCTTGCAGGCTGTTTAAACATGATGGAAAACAGCACAGGCTGTCTGCTGAAGTGATTTGTTCAGTTTCTTAGGAGGATTATGCTAATTTGTATGCAGTTTGGTGTAAACAATGTATTTGCTAGGCCATGAACTTTAAAATTGTTTTGGAATGTATCACTATTCCGAAGAAACAGCTTGCTCTCGGGTCTTCCTACTACTTTCATGTACGTTGAAGAAGATTTGATTAATACTTTGCGATAAACTTCTGTCACCTGCCATGAGCTAAGTTGAGAAACAAATCTGACACACTGAGATCCTACTGTCCTCTTCCGAGACAGCCTCCCATCAAACTAAAATCATTACTTCAGTAAGCAGTGTAAACACAGCAGTCTCAATTTTGCCATCAGTTATATCACCTTTAGTCTCACAGCAAAATGTTAGGAGGCTAACATTGGGTTTCATTGTATGGGGTCACTTCTGTCTTTGGGAGACTGAGAGAAGGTCAGCTACTCCTGGCATGGAGCATGGGCTATTTGAGCAACATGATCCATCTGTTGAGAAGATTTGGGAGGGAGAGGCAGTGGGGAAGCAGAAGGCCCAGTGCAGTGTATTAGTGTGTGATGTCAGTCATCATGCAGAGAGGCAAGTGTCTACAGCATCTGAGAAACGAGGGAATCTGCTGTTTGGGAAGGAAATACAATTAACTTAGTGCTCTGTGCCTGTGTGAGCAGCAATGGAAACCTGCTTTAGGTGACGTACATAGGCTACAGTTCTTGATTCTCCAACTGATATTAACAGGCCAAACGAACAAAACTGGAAGTAGTGGGTCAAAAGCCTGGCACGGATCTGAAGGGGATGAAGTTGAAAGTTGGGACCTCCTCTCCTCTAGCAGACTTTTCTCTCTCTGACAGCAGGAGGGTGGTGCATGTCCATGAGGTAGGCTTGATAGCAATTGCATGCTCCCTTTTCCATACTCCTTTAATGAGAATCTGTGGGAAAGTCATGGCTTTGTAGAAGCTGAAGACAGCTGCTGAGAAACTGGCCTTACTTTTCCTAAGGGTTGGAAATGAGCAGTGGTAGACAGAAGGGTGTCACCTGACCTCCCTCCTCATCAAAACTTCTGTGGGGTTATTCCAGGTGTAATTTATGAAAAGCTGAGCAATAGGGATCTCTCCACTGAACCTCTGCTGGGTTGCATCCCACTGTTTGACAAGTAGTATGGTAAAGCATTTCTCTGTACAAGGTCAGATTAATCTTTTTTTGTGGAGTTTCACATGAATGCTTTGCTTTGGGATTGTTGTTTCTCCATGCATAAATCTTTATTATACCAACAGCCTACAGCCCCAGTGAACCAAACAAAACTCAATTTTATTCTTTGTATTTATCACCACAGTGAGAGAACTCAATTGAAAAGGAGCTGTGAGAGTTTCCAGCAGGTGTGGTGGGGGTTTAGGTGCTGTGAACCTTCAGTGACAGTGAGTTCACGTTTCTTCCTTCTAAATTTGAATGGTATTTGCCAAGGTGGGTCTGGCCCTAAGTTGGGCATCATTCCCTTTGGGATGTTACTGAGGATGGAACTGAAAGCGAACTGTTGTTGGAAGGTGGTGTGGACTAGAGGAGCAGGTTGTGCACGTGCCCATGAATGCACTTTAGTCTGGTGAATCACAGGACGTACTGAAGTGTGCAGGCCTTGCTTTGCAGCCAGCGCAGGCTGGAGCCTTGATTTCTGCTTTCCAAGGTGTTGGTTTGGGTTCAGGTGCAGCTCTTCTTTAGAGGGGGGTGACAGATGAGCTGACATGGAAGTGCTTGTAGCTTTTACCAGGTGATGAGTTTGAAGCCTCCACATTTAGGTTGATCTCAATTAACATTTGTGATAAAAGATACAGTGCAGGTCTCTACTGTCTGCACACATGGGGATTCCTAATACGTGTTAGTTATCTGTGATATAACCATGTGGGCTCTGTCAGTGGATGCAAATGTAAAAAAAAAAAAAGATAGAGTTAGGTATTTTATATAAAACCAAGTCATTTTTCTATGGAGATAAAGTATAATCCTGCTTATCTAGGTTTTGACTTTTTAACAATGTATGTTAGTTCTGGTTCACTGTGTGACTTCCAAGATCTGCAGTGCATGAAACCAAATTCCCAGCTTGGAGGACCCCCTTAGTCTATGTCGGGAAGGACTTAAACATGCTACATAACCATCACTGAGAGGATTTTTATTCTGCTATTTCTTAAATTTTAAGTCCACAATTCTAGTGTCTTTTCTGATGGCAGTGTCATACCTGTTTCTCTAGTATGACCTGAGGAAGGCAGGAGCACCATCATGGTCGCACCAGAAGGTCCAGCCTCCTTCTGCTGGTGGACACTGGCACAGCTGGCAACAGCAGCTCCCTGCTCCTGTCCGAAGATGGGAGCTTTTAGCAGAGTTGGTGTTGCAGGGGAAAATACTCTTGAGACATGAAATTTCACTTAATTTGTTGCCAATTAAGATAAAATTTTAATTACTGATCCTAGAATGGAGAAATGACACACTTGAGGAAACACCTCAGCTTCCCTCCAGACACCTTTCCTCCCCCCTTGCCAGTTTCCAGGCCACTCCCATACAATACTGGGGGTCAGTGCAGGGCACTTTCCTTTTTCAGCCATTTATTCTTTCTTTCTCCTTTTTTTTTTTTTTTTGGCCATGGCTCCAGCATGGGGTCCTCCCCAGGCCACCATCTTCTCAAAGGCCTCGTTCCTCCTGGGTATCCATGTGCACAGGTGTCCCCTGCCTCCTGTGTCCCCTGCCTGGATCATCTGCTGTGCTTGTAGGTCCAGTTTTTCTAAAACTTGCAGCCAGATCGTATCTTAAGCCAAACCATTCCCATCTGCTGTTAAAAATGCTCTTGCTTAGGGTTCCCTTTCTCCTGCAGTCACTCCCTGGCTTCGTCTGTACTCCTTCTGTGCTGCTGTGTGCAAAGAAGGGAGGAAAAACTTTCTTGAGAGGACAGGAAAAGCAGATCCCTAAGTTTTATTCCAGTTCCTGGACGTACCCGCTGTTCCCAGGTCATGTGCTGTGAAGTGGGGCTGGAGGTTATTTGCTTTGGGGAGATGGCAGAAAGGGACCGCAGGAGCAGAAAAGATCTGTGGGATGGTTTGTGGGTTGTCTGGTCGTGCGTGAGCATGTGGGTGTACGATTTGCAGGTTTCAGCTGCTGAGCCCTCTCATCTCTATGATGTGTGAAATACAGTCTCTTGAAAGCTAATAACTTCCCCACAAACATCCACTCGTAGCTGGGTAAGACAAAAGGCTGAAATTTCAGTGCCTGAAATAGAACTGCGCTGTGTCAGGTCCCTGCTCTAAGGACTGCAGTATGAGAGGATTTCAAATTAAAGCACAAGAAATTTAACCTGGGAAGAATAGCATACTTTGCCCTGCTTCATTCTTAGAAGTAATTGGAGTGCTATTTTTGATGTTCTTCCAAAAGCTTTTATCCTTTCAACAAAAACAAGCGCAGAATATATAAGCACAGACAATTAAGGCTTGGCAAAATGATAAGCTGATGAAACTGAGGTCTTGTGGTAGGAAATGCAGATCACTGTATATAATGGGTAACAAACAGTCTTTCTCCTTTGTTCTAGAAATTGTCTCATGCAATCCTGTCTGTGACAGGAATTTCACAGGCAGAAAATGGTGGTCGTATGCACATTTTGGAAAAGTGATGCTTTTATGGATGAGCAAAAAAGTACTCTACAGCCAAATAGAGCAAAGTGTCTGTGCATCCTTGCAAAGAGGGATATGCTTTGTCCTGTTCCAGTTAATGCTATGTAGCAGGCTGAAATTGTAAAAAATAAGCAAGCTGCACCAAGACGGGTTTGCAAAGCCATACAGAAGGTCAGTGTTGGATGGTAATGATATGGAAATCAGCTTGGATCACAGACATAAATGAGTTCTGTGATTCAAAACTGGGTAGTAATAGGATCCATAATTAGGGTCAGGCAGGTGTAAAAATACTGGTGATGAAAATTTGAAAATAAATAATTTAAGATTCGTGGGGCAAAATGCAATGACTTCTGTAGACACAGTAATTGTACCAGGGAAGAAAAGTATTTTCTCCTTCGTGACTTTTTGCCCTCCATTCAGTCACATAAATCCATGGGTTCAAAGGTTTGGTTTTGGCTTACCACGCAGTGCAGAAATTCTGATAAAGGCTTAGTAGCTATTAAACTTTCATAGGTTTGCAGTCTTGTGGTTGAAGAGACAGTAACTGCTTTTTTCTCTTGGGGATGGGATTCCAATTAAGTCAGTGTTGCTCAGTATTAGAATGCCAGCCTTACAGGCTGCTAAGTGTGTGAAGTTTGGGTTATAGGGAGCTGGACCTTTGCATCAGCCTAAAAAGTTTCCAAAATTACTCTTTCCTTTACCTATCTATGCAAAACTCAGTTTCACTGTATGCTCTGATAGTGCTCACTCTAAAGTCTGCAAGTGCTGTGTTGATGCTGCTGCAGACCCATCCAGCATCGTAACAAAATGCAGAGGATGGGGTTTCCCAGAAGTGTCTGGCATTGCCAACAGTTCCTCTCACTGAAGTCAATCAGAGCTGAGGGCTTTAGGGAATCTACCTGAAATCCCTGTGTTAAAAGCTTTTTATCCAGTCCTTCGAGCTTTTGACTCCTGGTTTTAGGCAGTTCCATGGCTTATGAGAAGAGAGAGACGTGGGCCAACTTTGCTTTGATGTCTTCAGTACAAATCAGCCCTTTTCAACTGAAACTCATGGGTGATTTGTGTAGTTCCCTGGGAACTGCTCATAAAGCTAGCTTGGTGCACCTTTCACTTCCCCCTGATCCCACAATTACCTTTGAAAGGAGCTATGACTTTGTGATTTATGGCCCAGGCTGCCTTCTCTTGCCATGGGAAGGTAAGCTGTGGATTTCACAGGTATCACTGGATATCATCACTCGTATCCAGTGGGGAAAAAGTAAAGAACCTAGCATGGGAAGACTCCTCAAGGTTTGCTGTCAAAGAGAGCACTGGCTTGCTCTTTGTGGGGTTTCAGGCTATTCTATAGCACTGAAACCAGTGCTATAAATGAACCATACCTGTGTGCAGACACTGGTGTTTCCTAGTCCTTCACCTGCTTTTTCAGTTGCAGCAGCTTTGTATCCTGCTGCCTGTATGACTCCCACTCCCCATTCTGCATGATCGGCTGAATGTACTTACTGTGCATCCAGAAAAAGCTGAAATAGATGTTGATGGCTTTTGTTTTATCCCCTGTCCTTTCTTCTCTTGACAGTTTTTTATCATGCTGTTAATTATATTTCTGTTGGAGCTCACTGTTGTGATTCTGTTCTTCGTCTACACCGACAAGGTAAGTCAAATTCTTCATTTTTCTTTCCCCTTCAGCAAATTTATATGCCCCTTTTTCCTATAAATAAATCATGAAGCACTTGGCTTGGTATGCACATCATGCTTCTGTCTTCCTTGAGACACTCCTCTCACAAGGAGCTCTCTCAGAATGCATAAACAGCCTGGCAGGACTGGGCTGTCTTGCTTGCTCAAGTGTACAACTCAAGGTCACAGATAATGCCAAGTGCATCTGTCATTAACAAAAAAAAAAAAAAAAAAAAAAAAAAAACCACAAAAAACCCCCCAAAAAAACACCAAAAAGCTCCCCCCCAAAAAAAACAAAAAACTAA
>VYZQ01014370.1:107117-129860 GCA_013400655.1 Mystacornis crossleyi | reverse complement strand
AAACAAGTCCGCCACAGTAATTCAGTTAATGTAGATCCTTGGAAAATCAGTGAAGGAACATTTACACCGACACTTGTCCATCAGAAGAAAGTAAGGTTAGTTTTGTGTACGAAAGGAGAAAGAACTCTGCAGATTTTCACTTTGAGCCATACCAGCCACGGGGTGGGTGTGTGTCCATGTGTTTGTGGACGCACTGCGTGGGCTCCCCGGCAGTGAAGCAGTCTCTCTGGATCCACTGCTGGGACTGTCGCTGTAGTACTGTGTTAGTTACTAAAAAGCAGCCTGGCAACAGCTCTTTACAGCCATTCACAGATGGGCTTTTGGCACGGGGCTTTTATTCTCTTACTGTGGAAGGGTGTGCAGCTGTGGAGGTGAACTGGGACTCAAAACAGCCTCAACTGACCTGTTCTCATTCATCAGCTTGGGAGAAGCCCAAAAATTGCCTCTGCCTCTCATTCTGGTGACTTGGTAGTAGGTTCTCTGAGCTCTTAAGCAGCCAACTTGATCTTATGCCCTAGGATGTCATCTTTTCTTTTCTTGATGGACAAAGGTTTATCTTGATCTCATGAGATAAATGCTGCCCTGAAGTTCAGAACTCTTTCTCTGAGCTGGCTATGCAGTGTGATATTGTGAAGAGAAAGGGACTTGGAGAAAGCTCAGAAATCCAGAGTGTAGGAAGGACAAGGGGTAGTGCCTTGTTTCTTGGCACTGCACTGTAGGTCTCTTTGGCAGGGCCTGAGCTCACACCTTGTTCTCTATTCCTCCAGCTGTCCTGAGTCGTTGTGTTGCAAAATAGGAATCTCTTGACTTCTGCAGAAGTGAATGTGGGCCGTGGTGGAATGCATTCCTGTAGGATGGTTGTCAGGAAAATCGTGTAGCCCTTTTGTCCTGGCTGTTGGCAGAGCAGCAGAGGGACTGCTTCATAGGCTGTCTCCAGCTCAGCGTGGGCACCTGAGGGACTTGGAAACTCCTCTTGGCATTTGCACACATTCGTATAAAAGTTCTAAAGTGTGGCTTTTAATTTTTTGAGGTCAGAAGTACCAGCCTTAGAGATGTGGGATTGAATGGAGTTTGTGTGATTATGAGAACTAAGGTTGTTATCACTCTGAGTGCAGTGTTTTTTCAGGCTACATTTATGCCCCCATTTGAAGCAGTCCAAACTCCAGTGACATTTCTGGAGTCATGTGGAGGGTTATGTGCATGGTACCTATCTATAGGGGGAATATTCTCTTTAGTGTGTTTCATTTTGATTCCATCCATACAGACCTGTATTTGATATTTTCGTAAGTTTGACATTTCTGTATGAGACTCTCTGTGTATTTATAACAGATCCACAGAGTACTGAGAGGGTTAACTTCAATTTTATTGTGATAAGATGAAAGCAGCAGAGCCCTATCCTGTCAGAGGTTGGAAACTCATATTTCTCAACATCAGACTGGATCCTGCTAGAATGTAAATTATGCTAATAAAATGCACAGTCTTGTACCAGTTCTAACTTGTATAATCCTCCTGGTTTTAGCATCTGTATTTACTTTTACTGTGATGATTCTCCTGGAGGCACAGAAAAAGAAAAGTCCATATTTACTTTTTTGCAGCTGTAATAGGTGATTTTTTTTCAGTAGATGTCTGCATTTTATATTATTTACAGGCAGAGCTACGTAATGCCCAAGAATGAAAGGACATAACTAAACCACCGTAATGTGGGNACAGAGGATTGAAAAATAATGGCTACTTCTGTTTTTCATGAAATGCGTGAAAATGATCCTGTTTTCCGTGCTGCTCCACTATAGCTTTTGCTGCTATCTTGTAAAAAATGCAGTCTGTAGATTGATGCATTTCTTGCTTTGTTTCTGAAAAGAAATTGAAAATGGTCTTAATTCCTGATTGATATTTTCTCTCATCCCATACAAAGACAGCAGGTTGGAATTTAGTGGATATGATTTCAAGTACAACTCAGTCCTCACAACCTCTTACACATTTGGCTTTAGAAAATGGGAAAACGGAATCTCTTCCACCTGCTGCACTCATGTGCAGTTGCTCACAGAAATTATCTCATCCTGCTGAGCTGCTTGCTGGTGTGAGGGAGGGATTCACAAAAAGCTGATGGAATTATTCATATAAAAAGTTTAGTTCAAGTCTGCTGCAGAAACTTATTCTCACTGAGCTCCTGTCAAGAGAGCTTAAAAGTTCTCCATGTTTGCCTTTGACAGTGCAGCAGAAATGTCTCCTTGGGTAATGAAGTGCCTCATGTTCCCAGTCAGCACAGCCCACAGGGCTGTCCAGAACGCACACACAGGGCATGTTAACGGTGCTGAAAGTGGAGAAACGGAGCCTAAAGCGAAGAGACAAGATCACCCAAACTGTATGCAGTTCAGAGATGGTCTTGAGTTATTGGAAAACAACAGGCTGTGGAAAATCCAGCAAAACTGGCAGAGTGGTCACCATACCGCTGTTCAGTCAGATGGCCCTTTTCTAGCAATCTTGCTCCGTCAGCACTTGACTTTGCCTGCACCATCCCCTTCTTACTGCTGGAACTCTTGAGTGATGATAGAATAATTGGATCCATGTATCCTCCTTTGCCACAGTGAACAGGGCTGTTCCTGCTGCTGTGCAAGGCTGGGATCACTTCAGAACAGAATCTCTGCAGGTAGTGTGCTCTTGTCAGCACGCAGAGAAGGCTCTCTAGGGGACAAGGCCAATTTGAACTCCCTCTGGTATTCCTGCAGGGGTGTGCAAGTCCTGGTGTAGGTATGTATCGGTTTCTGATCCGCCTGTGTGTTAATGCTTTATTTTCCAGTTATGGTTCCATTCAGTTTGTCTCTAAAAGACCTTTAAGATTACCAAATCCACCAATCAACCAGTTCCTGGCATGTACCAGCCCTCTGGCAGTGTTCTGGAATTTGGGTTTTGCAGTGAGTGCTGACGTAGCCAAAAGCTATTTCTCAGGATCAACAGGAGTAGCACTGCAGGCAGATGTGGAGGAATCTATCGATTGCCTCCTGCATGGTGATGCACTGCAGTTACTGCTCTGTGAGTCTGATGTGTTAGCTCTGGTCAAGTATTTTATTTCCCTAATGCAAAATAATGTTATATAAATGGTGATATAAAATAAGAAAAGACAGAAGCGTCTCTGTGGTTTATTTTACTTGGTAATAAGCTTAATTTTAACTAGTTTATTAGCATTTCAGTACTGGTGTCCCACAATAGGGAGTTGCAGGAATTTCATCAAAAGAATTTAATTATAGCCAATTTACTTTGGCTTCTCTTCAGCAAAGCAGTCAGGCATAGGTTTAAATCTCTCCCTGTTCAGCACATAACCTAAGTGCATGCTTGAACCCATGTGACTGATTTAATCGTATGCTCAAGTCTTGTTAAAGTTGATCTGCACCTTATGGGTCCCTAAAAGAAATATTGCTAGGAAAACGCTAATGACAGTGAAGAATTCTAGAGGGTATGAAGAGGCATCACATCTTTTCATTCCATAAGGAATTTAGTGAAAAATAATGAATGTTTGCTTTAAAGCATTATCGGTTAGCTTTTTCCATTTGTTCTGAACAGCTTTCCATTTACTATCTTGAACTCCAACACATCACTTTAACCTTTTTTAGGTAGGAGGAGGTGAGGGGCATGGGATCTATTTGCCTGTGCAACTGAAAAAATCAAACACACCAAAGGAAATCCCAGTAGTTTCACTAATTCATTTCTCTAAGTAGGATTTCAGTGAAAGTGCACTTCCAAAATGTTATTAACAGGCTTGTTGAAGGATAGCACAGTATTGATGAAAAGAATTAAGTGCATGCTCAGAAATAGGTGTATTTAGGAACAATAGCTGCAGACAAAATGCATTAGGGCTTCCCATTGGGAACTCTTGATCGTGGTTGATCAAGGCCTAATTGATTCCTTGAATAAAACGTTAGCAGGGGAATGGGTGCAGGGAAAGGAAAATCAAACTCTCCTAAATTAAGCTCCATGCCTAACACAAATACTCCTTGTAAAGATCAGATAATGCAGCAGCCTGCCAGCTCTTTGTGCCTCCTGTCTTCCTATTTTGGCTGAGTTCAGAAATGAAGATGAAGGTCAATGTCTCATCCTCGGAAATATGGATTTTTGCTCATATTGCTATAAGTTCTGTATTTTCCATAGTGTCCTGCAGCACAGTTTGGAATAGTGCTTTTTTCTCAGAAGAAATCCAGTTCTAACCCCCAGCCTAGCTAACTGGGATATTAATTCCCAGATCTGTATGGATGAATCAAACACAGCTGTTGCTGCCATGGTGCCTGGCTTAAAGCCAGCCAGATCTTTTATTTCCTGGCATCACTAAATTCATCTAAGGGTTTCCTGATAAATATTTGGTAATGTATCAGTTAGTCTACAGCAGAAAGAGATGTAATTGGGCCTCCTTCTTGCTAGTTTGCAATCTCTAATTACAGGTTAACTCGTGATCTCAGGAGCATGTCGAATTATGTCTTTGTTGTGGAGCACTTTTACAGTTGTCTGTTTCCCACACCTCAAGTTTCAGGTTTCATAGCAGACAAAATATAAGTGGTGCAGGTCTTCAACCAGCCTCTCCCGAGGAAGACTCTGGAATACAGTAGTGGTGGTTATTAAATACTTTGCACATCTGTGTGCTTTCCATTCATCCCCCTAAAGGGCATTACAAGAGGTCAGTAGTTCAGCTCTGCTTTTGCTGACTGGGAGAAGTGATGTTAAATGCTAAATCGTGGGGGTGCAGTGTGTCCTGGGAAATACGTACTGCTCTCATGTCTGAATGAGTGGAATGGGACCTCTCTGTTCCACCAGACAGGCTTTTACTCTTATGTGACTTAGCTGTGGTCACATAAGAAGCCATTTTAGCATCTGGATGGATCTGGAACTGAGTGCATGCCAGTGTTGAGTACTGACAGAGGGGAAGTGAGCGGCCCTGAGTTGCACACACTTCATCAGCATCAGCTTTAGCTGGTGACTGACTCCCAGCTTGCATCTCCTAACTGCTGGCACTCATTTTATACAATTTTATTTGACAAAGGGAAGAATAGCAGAAGGAGAAAAGAATGGTTTAGAAAGGTGATAAAATAAATAATTAAGGCAGCTTTAGGCATTTAAATACAGGCAACATCAAATGCTGAGGGATGACCGAGGTAGTATATTGAAACAGACAGCACATTTTTTATTCATTCTATGAACATTTTTGATGTGTCACAATATATTTCAGGCTACATTACAAAATGACGGTAAACTAAATGCTTAACATTTTTTACATATTAGAAAAAGAGAGGGGAAGATGACTTTTTGTGTTATCAGACTGTAAGCGGGCCAGTAGTATATAGTCCTTGTCTTGGATTTGTCAGCTGCAATTGAAGAATGATGAGCTACGTTGACCACTTTATTAGGCATAATTTGCAGCTGAGGTTTCTTCAGCTCCTTCCTTTGATTTAACTCAGCAATGGTTTCAGTGAACTGGTTGAGACAAGGATCTGTTGGTCAGCAGCTCCGAACCGTGACTAGTTCTTGGTTCTCTTAAGGGTGGGGTGTGTTGAGTGACCCTTCAAGGCCGCAAATCACGCTCAAGGACTTCGTATTACTCAAACTTCCTGATATGTCCAGAGCTTCTCATTGGAAATATTGCTGCACTGCAAGATGGTGTAATCTTGTCCACTGATAATTTTGTGGGTTGAATTCTTGCTGTGAGGTCTGGGCACAGGAAGGAGGTTTAGCAACTTTCTGGATACCAGCCATTGTACCTTTTGAAAATATATCCCCAGACTTACAAAACCAGCATAATCAGTGGTGATTACCAGCCAGTGGTCATTGATGCCTGCTTGCTGTAATCATTTTTAATATGAACTAATAATCTTTAATCATTTGGAATCTTGGGCTCCCTGGATCTGTGTGCAACAAAATCCGTGATTGACTTGACAGTAGGAAGTGACTGAGCTGGAAGACAGAGTGGATTTTGTGTAAAGGGAAATGTCTTGACAGGGAGCAGAGTAAGAGCTTTATTTTACATTTTCTGAGTGCACACATTTCTTACTTGACATGTACAGCGCCTCTGATAATTTGGATGATGGTAATATAAAACAATTCTGCTGCAGTGTCCTGGCATTAGCAATGAGTGGGGCTTGTTCAAAAATTTTTTTAACCATGGCACAATCTTAATTCACTTTGTTGTACTGCAGTCATTTTGTGTACTCTCTTCTGTGCCTTTAAGTTGCAGGGAAGGCATCCCTGAGAACAGAGAATTTTCAGAGTGGTTGCTCTTGTCGAAACCCATTTACCCCCCTGCTCCTGCTACTAATTGTCTTTGATACAATTTCTTAGTGAGTTGATTTCTGTGATAGATTATTGAATTATACAACAATATATATTTTTATTTTGTTTCTTTCTTCATTTTGCATTTTACTGCCGTAATCCAAGGATGATGTTGTTCTCCCAGACGTTTTGCCATCTGCACCTTGCCTCTGAACCACAGGAAAACAGAACAATACATGTCATCTCCTTCAGCAGTGATGATGTTGCCTCTGTTGACAAAGTCCTAACCTCAGCATTTAGAAACCCTTTTCAGAGGTCATCTTGAAGGGCATATTGAAGTGCAAACTGGATTGCATGTTAAATTGGTAAATTATGTAGATGAAGCAAAATGGAAAAGATACAAAAGATCATTGAAGATATTTGAGGAACTACTAAAAGTCTTTATCTAGGAATATAATGAAAGCAGAAAGTCACAAAGCATGTAAGATTTTGATTAAGAACCAGATGTTTGTCAGATTTATCGCACAAGGCATCTAGTTTTTCTTTTAAAAATCCAGGACCAAAGGAGTTGCAATAGGATTTGAATTAAGCAAAATGATTGAAGGGATATTTAAGAGCTGTGAAGAGAATCAGCATTTCTCTCTATGCAACAAGCAGGCACAAGGAAAGGTCTTGTAGTTTTCTTTCAGGTCCACCTTTTTCTCCGTCAATAGGGAATGCATTGTAGTTGGCACAAAAGCAGCTGGATCTGTGCAAACAAAGAGAAGGAATGTTTTTTTCCAAGATCGGTCAGCTTGGGAGGAAAAAAAGAATTCTTTCCTTTTGAGGGCTGTGAGGAAAATGGGGTGAACGTGCTGCATGCCTTGAAGTGTGTTGAAGTGGGACTGATAGTTCAGTTGAAGTCAGCAGCGTGCCCTTGCTGCTGCCACCACTGCAGGTGACCGTTCAGCAGCCAGGTGTGGCTTCCCAGAGCTGGGTGTTCCGACGGAAGCCTGGCTGGTGCTGGCTTTGACACTGATTTATGTACGGATGGCAGGGGCAGCTCTTTCCTAATGACTGTTGTTATCGCTGAGAGCACTGAACACTGAGGATTGCTTCTCCCACTGCCTGCCCTAAGCTTTCTCTCTTTCAGCTCTATTCATGGAGGTGTCAGTTTGCATGTGAGAGGTGATTAGATGAGTGAGATAAGGCACTGGAACTGCTGCTGGATATCACAGTTTTGCCACATCCATTTCAAGCCTTCTAGGAGTTTATCTGTACCGTGCAGTATCAGGTGTCAGCACAGAGTGGATGCACAAGTCACCACTTTTTCTGTATGGTAAAATCCTGCCCTAAGTGAAACAAGTGGGAGCTGCCTGTGGTCTTTCATGAAGCTATTATCCTTATTTTTAGTATTTTTAAATCTTTCCCACTTCCTAACTTAGTGATCCAAATAATCCTCACTTGAGTGTGTGCAGTGATGTATTCCAGTGCTGTAGGAGATCCCACTGCCTGGCAGCTGCAGTGATCAGGGAGTTTTGTACTCAAGCATGATGTCTTAATCTTGTGATGCAGAGTGTGTGGGATACTGTTGCCTGCTAAGAAATTGGTTGAATTTTGGCTGCAGAAAGAGCACACATTTCCGAAAGAAATGTAATTAACGAAATACAGATTCCTCTGGATGTTCATTTCCTGATCTCTGCTGTGGCAACTTGGCTTTTCCATCCATGTTCTCAGTGGCTGTGCAGCACCCATGCTAGGGTATGGAACTGCATAATTGTTTCATTTAGGAGGGACTTCTTGAGATCTGGTAGTCCAAGCCCCTTTTCAAGCAGAAACAGTGAGAGCAGGCTGCCCAGGGCTGCGTCCAGCTGGGTTTTGACTATCTCCACAGATGGAGGCTCCACAATCTCTCTGGGAATCCTGTTGCAGTGTTGGGCCACTCTCACAGTGGCCTTCTCTGCTGTAAGAGTGCGTTTTTGGCTCATGGTCAGCTTAATGTCCACAGATTCCCAAAGGTCCTTCTCTGCAGATCTACAGGTGTCAAAAGCTGTATAAAGGCAACGTAAACAACATCCACTGCTCTCCCCTCATCCACAGAGCTGGTTGCCGTATTTTGGAAAACTGTCATGTTAGTTAAGCATAATTTGCCCTTTGTAAACCCATTCTGACTGCTCCCAGTCATCTTCCTGTCCTTCATGAGTTTGGAAAGGGTTTCCAGGGTTTGTTGCTGTGCCCTGTTCCCAGGGACTGAGGTGAGAATGACAAACCCGTAGCTCCTGGATCTTCCTGATTGCCCATGTTGAAAACGGGAGTGGTATTTGCTCTCTTCCAGTGTTCAAGAACTCTCCAGCCTCTTGTGGGACAGTCTCCTCTCTTGTCTCGTATGGTATTGGCATTTCTTTTTCAGAACTTTCAGTCGCTGTGCTGGCAAAACAACCTCCCAAGTGCTGCCTGCCAGGTCACTACATATTCTGGAGCAGATGAAATATTTATCTGTTAACACTCCCATTTCAGCCTTTTGGTCTCAATCTGGGTATTAATTTTGGGCATCTGCTGCAACTAGTCACCACTTTTCACAAAAGTTAGGGAAATCGAGTGTATCCGGAATGTGCATATCTACCAACCATTNTTTTTTTTTTTTTTTTTTTTTTTTTTTTTGGGTTTTTTTTTTTTTTTTTTTTTTTTTTTTTTTTTTTTTTTTTTGCTTTATAGTAATTTGTTGAAGGCATATAATTGCAAAAGCTTTCCAATAGCAAAATGCTCCCACTGGTGCATACCATAGGTTTGAAGTGATTAAACAAAAGGAGAATATTTGAGTTAAAATTGAACATGCAACTGAAAGCTTTTTCTCAGTGATACTTACTGAAATGACTGCTTTTCCAATTAAGCTTTGACTGTCATTTACTCAGAATTACTTTTTAAAAATACTTTGAATTCCTGGAATATGCTTGATATCAAACTGCTAAGGAGGCAGCGGGAAGAGGCTTCATTCCACATCAAGCTGGACTTTTCGAAGATTTAATATATCCTTTTTCCACATGGTCATTTGTTAGATTTTGTGATTGGTTGTGGTTATATTTTTGTATTCATCCCCTAAGTATCAGCTAGTGCTATGTATGGTAGAATGGAGAACGTGGCTTTTTGCTTTCCCATAATTAGTGGGGCCACGCAGATTCCATAGGAATCGGATTCTGGGTTCCTCAGGCTCCTTGCTCCTGACCCAGGGCAGCTCCTTGCACACACCTTGGACACCTCAGAATTGTCAGCATTACTGCGTAGCTCTTTGGGAAACTGGATCAGGCTCTGTGATCTCTGTTGAGATGCACAACTATACTCCCTTCGTGATCTAAAAATAGAGATGAGATTCTTTTCTGATCCAAAGGCCTTCCTCCACCAATTCCAGGCATGTTTTGAGCCATGTTCTGCTGGGGGAGCTGGCCATTTGGAGTAGACCTGTTTGCTGCGTGCCTGGGACAGCTTTAGTCTTCCCTGTGAGGCTGGAGTGACACTTTCAAGTGACTTGTGGCATCTCCTGGTGTGGATTTGCCTGTGTGTGCTCCCTGCTGTGTCCTGTGTATCAGGCAGATGCCAACAGCCAGGTCTGGAGGTGGACAAATGAACCTTTTTCACATGTGCTATGAAGCAGTTTCAGTGCAGATGAGCAACATATTTTAAACCACTGTTTCACAGACTGTGTGTGGAGTTTTTTCTGGCCTCAGCAGGATGCCATGCAGCGGTGTAGCCTGCAAGGGTCACTTGGTAAGTCCTCATCTATTCCACAGCTTTTATGTTCAGAGCTGGTACAGCTCATTAATCTCCCCTTTTTTTTTCTTTTTTTTTTTTTTTAATAGCATATTAAATTCAAGGATTCCAGTATTACTCTTTCTCAATATTTTTCCATGTGAACTTTTCTAGGGGAGATTAATTTATCAGAGGAGTGTTGAGTAGTCCTGTTCTATATAGATTTTCTTTTGAAAAGTGGCACATTTAGGCAGTGAGAAACAGAGCTGATGAGATGCGCTGCTTGAAGCATGTTTCTTCAGTCACAGCATTATTCTCTTTCTCCTCAAAGACTGTTTGCCTTGCTCAGCTTAGCCCCATGAATCCACAATTTAAATAGTGTGAATTAAGAGGATCAAGTTTCTGGTCTCTGAAAGCTTGCAGTGCCCTGGTTGCTCTAACCTTCAAAGAGAAGAGGACATTGAGAGGTCCCCATGTCAATTCTGACTTGCCCATCACTTCACCTTCAGTCCTTGAAACAATTTCCCAGTGAGAATTTTGGGTTGGACACTGATAACTTTTGTTCTGATTGAACAGATTTAAGTGGAGTCAAGTAGGCAAGCATTTGACACTTGTTACCGAGGTTGTTTTTAAGCAATTTTAGGTGCTCTTTTAAGTGGTGGTGGTGGAGTCTGATAAAGAGAAAAATTAATGCTAAAGGAAAATTATATTTGGCAGGTGCTTAAGTACACCCTACATAAAAATGCATTTTTAAGCTGAGAATGATTTGGGTGTCTCTCCCTTGTTGACCTGCTTGGAGATAATCCAGAGAGGCTTGAATTTTGAGAGTTCATGAAAATGCTGGGATGTGGAGTGCCCTGAATCCCTTTCATGTGTGCAAGCCATCTCTGAGGTGGAGTGACCCTGAACAGCAGTCCAGTGGTGTGGGATGTGGTTCAGGGCACTGCCCACCGCAGCAACTCACTTCACAAGGGAAGAATTCCCTGGGTAAGAATGAGTTTTAACATTCTCTTTTTTGTGCCCTGTTGCCACAGTGCTGAGCCTCTCGTATTCCCTTTGGAATAGGGCTGTACATGGAGGGTAAAAATGCATTCATATTAATGCCTGTGGGTTTGGATCACTTCCTTTGTTTTATCAGGAACTGGCAGCTTAACTGGTCATCCATTTCAAGCTGAAATGGAAGAATAAATTAAACAGGCCTTTTATGTCAGCAGATTTTTATAAAAGTTAGTGGGGAATAAAAAATGGATTGCATTTTATGAAGTAGGAAATTAAATTGTCCTTCCACTCTCTAACTTAAAAATCCAGGAAAACTCAGGAAATGCTCATTGCTTTCTGGCTGTACCAGTATCCCTCCTCAGACCTGGATTGTCTCAGAGTGTACAAGAAGGGCTTTAGGATTTGGGAAGGGTGGCTCTATAGCAGTAAAGTTATTTCTTACAAATGTACTCAGCACCTGAAAGTAAGTTTGTTGCTCTGCCCCTGATTGACCCCACAGTGCTCTGTGGCTTCACCTCACCCACAGGGACTTCATTAACGGTCCTGGTGAGGGATGAGTCCCCTTTTCTGACCTCTCCAGTCAGCACTGCCCCTCTCTGGGCAGTGGGATTAGGTGGGGGAAAGGGAAGGTTTTATGCTGTTACCTTTTTCTCAGGGAGCGCAGGCTGCTTTGCCTTTCCTACATCGTGCCTGGGCCAAAGATTGGAGTTGCTGATGAAGGAATTCAGTGAGGGGCTTTACACTTTGCTAGAGATGAATATGAATATGATTGGTTCCCAGGCTGGGAGTAAAGTGTATTACTAAACTGTACACGAATTGTGGCAGAAATGGCTGTTCAGGATTTTCCTGGCAGCATTTGTTCTGTCTGTCCCTGTATCCTAAGGAATGCAGTCCCATGGCCCTGAGTAATTTAAAGCGATTAAAAGCTGGCCCCCAGTGAAAGGAGTGATGAGGGGGATTCTTTACTTATTCCCCACTAGTCCTGAGCAGGCTTGACTCATGAATCCTGTAACCTTGGCAGCAAGAGAATCCCCTTTTGCTTTGCTATCTGCAAGGAAATGAATTACACAAGCATAGAAATTCATGAACAGTGAATGCTGCAATTAATTTTGTTAAAGTCTCTTTATATATTTAGTTTGAGAAGAGGAAGGAAGGAGAAGCTTATCACCAGCTATGAGTCTGAAGCCACAAATCTCACACAGCTTTCACTTTGAGATAAAAATGAATCTATAAGGAATCCAAAAACCTTTTGTTTATTTTATATATTGGAAGAATGAGAAATGATGAAGGCGGTAATGTAAAGTAGTGTTAACATCACAATCCCCATATTGAATTGATTAGCGTGGAGGAAACACATTAATAGCTTTTTTATTACTAGTCTGAAAACTTTATAATGGCGTTTATTGAAACAGAATTGAAATGTGAATGGCAGAACTTTATAAATCTCAGCTCATATGTGGTGGCCTAAACAGTGTCTGAAAATGTTTGTTTTATTTAAAGAAGTCCAGACTTTGAAGCTTTCCAGTTTTCCCCATTTAATCTTTCATTTGTACATGTTAAGCAGGCAATCATGGCAGAGGAGAGGCTGGATGTAAAGCTGAATGTATTGGATGTGCAAATTTTTTCTCTTTATGGCCCAAACAGGTGCATGTAAATGTTTCATCAGCACACCCATTTAGCTCCCAGTGGTAAATTTAGCCACAAGCATTTGAGAGGTGCTTACTATGCATTTAATTTAGATCTGAAAAAAGAAGTAGCAGGTGTATTTAAAATGCATTACAGTCAGCTTATTTAATATTCTTATTCTCATATATTCTTATTCATTATTTATATATGAAAAATAAATGAGAAATAGCACAGAAATACCCAGGCAGCTAAAAGTGATGAGGGTGGTTATTCTAAAACAGGTAAAACTTGGCTTAGCAACCAGCCAGTCATTTCATGATCTCTGTTTGAGTGAAATAACATCACTGAAGTCAGAGAGCATCTCTCAGAGTAACCCTGTTATCCTCTCTTTTTAAATTGTACCAGATCTTCCTAATTATCCATGCTGTTGCATAGTGTTGCACTGTAGGGAGTTCTGGCGCTGTTTCATCCCTTTTTCTTATTTTTCCTGTGGGCAGGAAGTGTTAACTCTTGTGGCACAGCCTCACTCTGCCACAGGGAAGAAGATGCAGAGACTTTTGCTTGTACATCACCCATCTTTCCATGACAACACCTCATCTGGAGTTGTGTTTTCTTTGGGAGCTTCACGTGTGTGTGAAATGCTTTATTTATCACACCTGTTCAGGATGGGCAGCCAGAAACAGTAATTGCTGGACAAGGAGAACAATGGTATGATAAATAAAGTGCAGTAAACAAAACTGCTATCTGGAATAGAAAGAGAAATAAATCCCTGTCTGTGTGGAAAGCTGCACTGAAGGGAGATGGCTGCAGAGCATGAAGGAGATTATTTGTGCTAGGATCAGATAGATACAGGCCTCTGAAAAGTGTACTTGGATGCTGTTTGTTTGGAAATTTCTACTTGGTAAAGTCTGGAATAACTTTACACTAAATCCTTAAAATACCTATCAAAATACAGTCATCATCTTTCTACTGCTTCAACATGTCCTCAGCCAGCATCATGGGATTCAGTTTGGTGAGAGATGAAATATCTGGGCTTCTCTGTTGTTTTACTTGCTTTGGCATGCTTTTGTTTATTCCCTTGTCTTTCATAGGACTGAATTCTACTGCACCCCATCCTTACAATATCCCAGTAAACAAGAAGAAAACAGAAAGCTTACTTCTTACACTTCTTGACCTGAGCTGTATTGCCTTACCCAAGTTTTAGAAGATAATTTTAACAACTTAAAAAAACTCTTCATGGATTGTTCAAAGTGACAGGAGAGAGAAAAACTAATTTTTTCACTCTGACTTTTTTTCCCTGACGAAATGGTCTTTTGTGGCAAAAAGGTGCACTTTTTTCCACCCTAATCCCTTCCTATCTTGTTTCATCATAAGTCACACTGCATTAGAGTCCTAATGTTTCTATCAATAAATGATGGATTTGCCAATGGTGATTTAAGTTTAAAATTACTTGCGAAAACTTAATGAAGCCTGCAAATCACGAATTAGATCTCAAAGAAATCATCTCTGACAGTTAAAAGCTACAGGGCCAAAGTAATTTCAAGGGTGGCATTTTTCTCCCCTCTATAAATTACGTATCAGGGCAAAACAGAGGTGGCTCTGTAGGCATTATTATGAGAGTAATAGCAAATAGCAATTTGTCTCTTGCTGCCAGAGCTTTCTCTTACTGGTGCGTAGCAGGGTGGGTGACATGCTCCTGCAGAAAAAAATTCATCTTTGCTGCAACTAGTTTTTGTGAGTGCCAGTCTGCTGCTTGTCTGTTTGGTTTTTTTTTTTTTTTCCCCATTAGTTTGAATGATGGTTTCTAATCCCACTTCCCAATCTTGTGTCCTCATTACCAAATTGCTCAGACTGCTTGTCTGCTGTGGACAAAAATGATACCCTGAAGCTCTCAGCTATTGTATTTTTAAATGAGGTTATATATTTATAACCCCAAGTCTCCTTTGCAGACTTAAACTGTCCCTTTTGGCCCCCACTTTGCCTGTGTAGGAAAGGATGCCTGGTGCTGTTTGCAGTTTTGTGGAAATCACTTTTCTCAAACATGCACGTGGGGGATTTGCTATTGCTTGGAGCATATTCATTTAGTTAATTAGATTTGTGACAGAAAATTAAAAGTTTCCTGTCCTAAATTCCGGATGTTTAATGCGATTTGCAAATGGTTATAAATCTATCTAAAATAGCCAGAAGAGCCAGAGTTATCCTATTGATTCTGTCCTTTCTTCTCCCTCAAATCCAAGGAGATAAGAGTAGTTAAAGTCCTTCCCAAAAAGGGGGATGGGTGAGCAGAGAGTGCTTCTTATGCTTTAATAATCTTGCCTATAGACTTCTTCTCCTATCTGTTCATTTTGTTTGACTTGACCCTGCAAATGAACCCTTTTTTCATCAAACTTTGGGTTCATCTCTTCCGTTATTAACAATTGTATTGTTTCCAGAATTGTGGGTGTGTTTGTACCCTGACATATTTGTGGTGAAACAGTACTTCACTGAACACACAGCTTTCTCAGTTTTCCAGTATTTTGTTCTAGTTTGTTAAATGATTGTATTTTTCTTCCCCATGTGTCTGCATAAGCTGTCTTGGTGGGAGAAAATTCAGCCCTGGCTGATTAATCTGAGTGTTTCTGTTGTCCTGTTTATGTTGTAGAAAGAATGGTGAGCACAATGGGGTTAGTAATTGAAGATTGTTTCAGTCCTCTCATTTACTCCATGTATGCTGGGTGTCATTTTTCATCTGCATAGCTGCTTTATGCAGAAGCTGAATATCTTTTACTTCTGATTTGCATGGTTTCAGCTCTGTTTCCAAGATTAGATTGTCTGTGGCACATTTATCTATCCACAAATTGTTTGTCTACGTGATGAGACAGACATTCCCTTTGGCAAGATGGATGTGGTTCCTCATCGCTCGGCCTCCAGGTTACAGCGCTTGTGATTCTTGACTGAATGTTTCTTTCACAGAATTCTGTGTGCATTTGGCTGTAAGGCCAGTTATACCACTAATGTGAAGTTAGCAAAGAAATTACTCGTGTTCGCTGAAGTTTGTACGTGGGGATGTGTCTTTGCAGCTTCAGAACAGCTGGAATCCAGCCCTTGTCCCAAGCCTTTCTGTAGCTCTGTTGGAGCCCTCCATGTTTTAGCTGTGCGAATCTCTCAGTGGTGCTGATGAGCCTTGGCCGTGCTGGCAGCACAGACCACTGGCACATTTCTCCTTCAGTGGAGCTTTTCTGCACTTGCATGTTTGCCTCTGGTACCACATAGCCAGTTTCCTGAAGCCTTTCATCCTCCAGGGACGCTGTGACTCCTGTGAGATTTACACCCCACATTCTGTCTCCCTGATTCTTGAGTTTTTCCTCCTGTCAGAGGTGCTGCCACCTCAGTCTTTTAGCACCATGTGGTTTGAGAGTTGTGTTTTTTCTTTTCACTGTTAACATACTGCAGCACTTCCAGTGATACTGATGGGATTTAGTATTGTTAGTTCTCTTGATGACTTCCAAATTTTCCAAAATTTAGAGACAGTGACTCTGACCACTGACCTGAGCAGCACTCCGAAGAGTATGTCAGGTTTTCATATCCCAAAGCAACTCTAGATTGAATAGAGTCTTATGAAATTATATAGTCAACATGTTTCTGGTGTTGATTAGAAAGGTAATTGGAGCCACTCTTTTGTTGTTGTTGTTGTGTTTTCTTGTTGTTTTGTTGATGGTGGGTTTTTGTTTTTCTTTTTTTTTTTTCCTCGATTTTTCTTCACAGATGTGATGGAAATTTCAGCAACACTATGTCAAGAAGTTTAGTAATAGGGAAAAACACCTGATCCTGTATCTTTCTTTTCTGTTTTGGAAAAGCTATCATAGATAAATAGATTCTAACGATTTTTTGATTATTGCATTTTCCAGCAGTCAAGCCCAAAAAAGGTGAAAGTTGGCATAGCAAAGACTTCCCCTGTTGTCAGATTGTCACACAGTCAAGCAGGTTTTGTGTGACCACTTGAGAGCTCCTGCTAGTCACAGGTACACAGCTGAGGGGATGTGGTCGTTGCCTCTTGTTAAAGTGGTCATGCTTTGTGGAAAAAAAATGAGATCTAAATAGAATCTGATTGGGGGGAAAAAAACCCAAACCAACAACCAAAAAACTACAGGGATATCATAAGAAGGAAATGGTCCTTATTAATTTTTTAAGTGCATTTTCATGCTCAGGTGAAGGCACTGTATGTCCAGTACTTGTTATTTTGTGAGATTCTGAACGAGTATAAATAGTCGAAATAGCAACAGCATCTGTTGAATAGTCCTGTCATCAGCCCATGGAGCTATGCCAGAGTTTCACCAGAGCTGAGAAGCTGCCAGCCTTGCCTGGATGAAATCATGGGAGATAACAATGGCAGCGAGGCAGAATGGCAAATACAACTCTTTCTTCTTGCTAAGCTGGGGGGAGCGGACTTGCCTTTTGTTTTTTAATATTTTAAAACTTGTAGCATAACCCACAAGGCCTCAACATCTCATAATAAATCCTTCTTTAGTAAAAGCCAAAATTCTCCATGACAGTTGCTGGATTCAGTATCTGGAGTATTTTACAAACTCCCATGCCAGTTTTATGGGACTTCTCAAAGTATCCCAAAAGCTGGTAGTATTGGTAAAAGTACGAGGTTGCTCCTCTGGATGAAGTGATTTGTGCAGACTAATCCCAGCCTGCAATTTCTTTCATGCTGCTGGGTTAATTTGGGGGGTTTGTGGTTTTTTTCAAAAAACATTCTCTTTGACTCTTTACTATTTAATACTTAGGTTCTGCTGTTTGTCATCCTGAACCAAACAGGCTGTTTGGAACTCCCCTGCCAGAAGGAAGAAAATGTGTTAAAGGAAAATGATCAATGACGAATACCAAATAAACAGCAGAACTGGTCTCTCAGACAGATTTTCATTCTTGCTAAAACTGCTTTTTCCAGCATTTATATGCCTGACTTTATGAGCATTATTTGGGTATGGGCTGGAGCTGGTCCTGGTGATCCCACACCTGCCAAGCCAGTGCTGCAGATTCTCAGGGAAGTGTCTGGCAGGACAGGAAAGGGACAAAGGACAGGTGAGGGATAGAGTGTTCCTACAAAACCAAAAGAGCTAAAAGTACTCAGTTGTTTGGACTGGCAAAATAATCATGGGGTATTCATTGCTGAAAGTTGAATTAGGGCACTTTTTACTGTTTATCTTGGAGTCGTGACTTTGTCAGAGGGACTAAAATCTGCTTGCCTGTACCAGGGGAGTTAAGGCAACACATCTTGGAGCTGCTCCCCTGTGACCCCTCAGGCTTGGCCTGTCCCCTGCAGCCACAGCCCTGGGGACTGAGGGCTTGCAGGCTCCCACGCTGTAACCAGGGAAGCCACATGAAAGCAGCCTCTAAGATAAATGCCACGAATGTGCTGCAGGGCACATGTGCCTGCTGCAGATGGTGGCTCTGGAGCAGCTGGCCTTTGTCACTTGGATGACACGGCTCCCAGAGGACAGCCAGCGTCCACATTGGCGAGGGATATGTGGATTTGGCAGACATGGAGACACTGAGATAATGCAGTGATTGAGGAGAATTTGTGCCCCCAGATCATGAGTGCCAGTTTAAAAGGAGCAGTGTCTGAGTCCCAGGATGGGATGTGCTACAGAGACTGATATGTTTTATTTTAGCTGTTCTTTCAGGATGGCTTTTTGAAGCAAAGGTCGGAGTGCAGGGCATAGGTGACATCATCTGGCATGAATAACCTCGTCCCTATCCATGGGAAACTTGTGGTCTATTGGAAAGGTTTGTGAGTTTTAAGACTGGATGAAACAGTTACAGTCCTCTATGGTCCGTAGTGCTTCAATCAGTATTCTTGTCATCAAACGAATTACATCTGAGTTGTAATTTTACAAAATCCTTGAGTCTTGATTTAAAGGCATCATTGACTGCATCTCATTCCTCAATAATTTGTTCCAAGGATTTATTTTTGCTTCATGGTTAAAATTATGCCTTGTTTCCATCTTGTATTTGTCTGTCTTAAAAGTTCTAACCATTAACTCTCATCATGTCTTTTTGTGGTGGAATAAAGTGCTGTCTGCTGTTGAGAATTGCTGCTCCATGTGAGTACCTGAAGGCTGCAATTACACTGCTTTTTAACCTTGTCATCTCGGAGTGTTAGTCATGTGAAGAGTGTGAAGTGTGAAGAGTGTTAGTCATGTGAAGGAAAGCACACTTCTCAGTGATGGCTTTTTATCATAGGTCTTCTCTGGAATCTTTTCAGATTTTCAGTAGATTTTTGAAAACATGGCTATCAGTTCTGCAGTGCAGAGGTAGTGACACAACCCTGCCTTTATGCAGCTGATGTTGAATAACCCTGTGACTGTTTCCTCTGTGAGCTGGCAAGTGTTGTCCTCCGAGCATGTCCATCTCCATTTCCTCAGTCTCTCCAGGTTTCCTGCTTTCCACAATATAGTTTCCAGTCTTGCAGTGTGACCTCACGTGTTTTTTCTTAGATGTGTTTTCTGGTATTTGTCTGGATAAGCCCTGAGGCTCTGTAACCAAGCCGGCCAAATGATACCAGCAGATTCCTTAATTCACTACAAAATTTCATTAGCAGTGATTTTTATACTTCCGTCCATAGCATCAGAAAAATGCCAAATAACTTTGGGTCAAGAACCCACTAAAAACCTGACTGAATGAATCCCCTGTTTTTAATAATGTTTCTTTTTTGTAGATTTTACTTTTTAAATACATTCAATGTGGCTGCAGTGACTTTTTTTTCCTCTTGTGCCCCCATAACCCCTGACACTGATAGCAAATTTCAGTCAAATTTGAGCTTTTCAGAGGTGTCAAAACTACTAAATTTAGGTAGGTAGAGAGACCCAAATGAATGTCCCATGGAAAAAAAAGTCTTGGCGCTATTGCAGGCCATGTTATTGAATATCAGAGAATCCAAGGGGGATGAGAGGGAGCAGACAATTTCCACTTTTAAGGAGAGCCTTGGGATTAATGCGTCTCTTTTGCAAAAAGTCAGTCTCCTAATTAGGACAGGGGCTCATTTTCAAAGACAGAAGCATGAACAATAAATTCAAAACAAGTCAGAGGCAGCTGAGGAGCATCCTCACAGGTGTTCTTGGGACCCCTGTAGTATGCGGCAGATTTAATCCTTTGCTTTGGTTTCTGCTCCTCTCCAAGGGATAACTCACCCCTCTGATAGAGACTGTTCCTGAGCAAACCAGACCCTCCTGGACAGTGGTTCAGTCTGCCTGGGTTGCTTTGAGCACCTTGGTGCTATTTCTAGAAGGGCTCTGGCACATGGCAGAAACAAATTTCCACCCTAAGCTCAAACACTGCCTTTTTGGAAACACAGCACCTTTGGTGCCACTTAGCAGGGTGTCTGCTGCTCGCTTGGTAAATGCCACTTTTTCTGGGCAAAAACAGCACATACAGTTCTATTCTGTGGGAAACGTCCAGCGTCTCGGCGAAGGCACTGTCACTTATCTCTGTTTAACATATGGGATAACAACCGTATTTCCTTCTTCGTTCGACTCCTGTGACTTCCAGTGAGAAATGTGGCTTTGGTCTGACATTGCTGGAAGTAGAGAGTGTTGGAAACTTGCATTTGGTGCCATATAATTGTGACTGGCAGTTTGTTTATTTGCTTGTTGTCTGTTATTATGGAAAGCAATCTCCATGTAGTTTATTCATTTGCAGTGACTGAGTCCCAAATCATTCCATTCACGATTAAATCTGCTTTCAGTGAAATGCATTGAAGAGCTGCAGTTGTTTGTTTCATTAAAACAAGGGAGGCATTTAATAGCAGTTACTCACTTCTGTTGTTTTGGTTATTTACCAGCTTTCCACGACATTTTGTTTACCAGTTTATGATATCATCACTGAAAAGCGTAGCCAGGGATTAAACCCAGTAATTCCAGCTGCTGAAGGTCGGAACACCCAATGTGTCAGGGTTGTGGATCTGGAGAGGGAATGGTTTCCAAGCTTGCATGTACCCTCACAGAAACATGGGTCTGAGCCACTGGAGACACCACGTGAGGATTCCAAGTTCCATAAATGTGAGCAACTCCATTGTCAGGCAGATTCTTGCCAGCTGAGAAGCTGGCATTTAGCATATCCTTTGTTCTTCCAAGTACACATCTCTGTGACTGGAAGAAAATAACATTTTTCAAGGAAGAAAAGATAGGTAAGGAGATCATCACCTTCTCTGCTCTTTGGCCAGGCAACTCTTGCAGTGGTTTTGCTGAGTTTCTGCCAGCTAGCCAGCTGTTCCTGCAAAGCCCACTGTCTCTTCCCTGGATTTTGGATTTGTGCTGCCCTCTCTCTCAGGGGGTGCATTCTGCACTTTTCCTACTTCCAGGCTGAGCAGAGACCACACTGCCACAGGAATGAAGCCCATGTAGTGCGCTTGACTTTGCCTGCTGCTCTGTTCCCTCCAAGGATGATGGTAGTTCTCCTCGCAGCATTATTTATTTAAAGTAAGTTAATTTCAGAAAAAGCTTATCTTAAGAATAATAAAGCAGGCTGTGTGCAAACCTCACTTTCCCCTAAGGATTAACGTTCCCTGGATCTAGGAAGACACGGCTCTTTCAATCTGTTTCCACAGAATCACTCTTCCCAGACAAGTTTCTCCAGGCAGAGTAGCAGATTTTAACCCTTCTGTGGGTTTGGTTTGCTTTTTAAATGGGTGTTTTAGTTCCAGCCCAGAGAAAGGTGGCCTATGAGCAGACATTTGTTTTCCTTGTTCTAAGGAACCAGGAAAATTTCTGTCCCTGAGGAAATGAGCCAACCCTCTCCCCCAGCAGCTTTGCAGCTTGCCCAGTTGTTTCTGGTGCCAGTGGAGCTGATGTCTGTGTTCAGCAGAGCAGCTCTGACACCAAGAGGTGACAATGCCGATGCCTGTGAATAACCATGGGAGCTCAGAGCCTTCCCCATGGCCCCAGCAAGGCTCAGGTGACACCAGAGGCCTGATACGGAGAGGGTGTAATTGTTTGGATGTTTGAAGAGTTGTTTTTACCTTACAGCAGTGGACAAATCTCTATTTTGGCTTGAATTTTTCTACCAAAATCATAAATGTAAGAGGAAATAAAGTTAATTGGGTAAATGGATTTGCCGATAGCGCACGCTTACATGGTGTGGGGGGCCTCGTTCATCTTCTCTTACCACAGTGGGAGCACAGGGCATGATTTGCCCTCCTCCTCTGATATTTTAGTAGCGCTCTCTTATTTGAACGCTCTCTCGTTCACCTTTCAGCTAAGTAAATGAGTACTGTAAATAATTGAAGCCAAGTTTGTTCCCATGGGATGGCTGCAGCAAATGGCTCAGTGGGCAAATGGCCAAGTTCTTCATCTCTGTGAGCAAAGTGCTGCCTTCCCCTTTCCCATCCGCAGCATCTGCGAAGGATTATGTGTCCAGTGTCACTGTTCCTAATAGCCAATCACACGCTGGTCATTCGTCCCTACAAGGGAAGTGCTTTGTCTCCGTGCTTTCACTTGGCTCTGCACTCCTGCAGCCTTTGTGGCAGCTAATTGGATCTAAAGCTCTATTGACACGTGCATCCCTAGGTGGATGGGGGGGGGTTGGTGCTCTTTTTTGGGTCTGTATAGTTGGAGATAACAGGTTGTTAGCACTCGAAACACAAATGCAACCTGCCTTTCATGTCTCTTGGCAAACAAAGGCTCAACAGCATGTATCATATTAATTAGCATCCTTCCCAGTTTGCTTATCTGAGGTTATACTGATGACTGTTGAGGACAAATGAAAGTGATTATCTGTTTTAAAATTTAAAAAGAAAAAAAATGGTAAGGAGGCTGAATGCAGATGACCTGGGAATATGCCCAACATAAGCGTTGGGTTTGGAAGGAGTGTTTGCCTTTTCCTCTGGCCTGGATTCAGTGTGCAGTGCATTTCAATACATGAGCACAGCTCAGTGGAGTCTTTTCACCCTGGCACAGGTGTGCTCCTGTGGCCACTAGAGATCAAGGCAAAATTACCGTTTACTGGGACAGGAAGGACAGGAATGAATCAGGACCATGTGTGAGGAAAGATGATTTAAATGAGTAGGAGGGGTGGCACAGGAGGGAGATGAGGGCTTTGAGGGTAGGTTCTGAGATCTGTGGGACATGAGGCTGATGTGTGAAGGCAGAGGAGGCTTGCTGAGAGCAA
>VYZQ01014370.1:75026-102200 GCA_013400655.1 Mystacornis crossleyi | reverse complement strand
TAGACCACATTGTTGAGGATGAGTATCCTTTTTTTCCCAACCAGTTTAATAATCCGAGGAAGAGCCTATTTATATGTAAAGTTTCCTTCTACAGAATAGGCATTAAATGTATCCTGAATGCTCTATAATTAGGTATGTCACAAAACCATGCACTTCAATGTTCACTCACCTGAAATTCCTCCAACACAAAAGCTGGTGAGGCTTTTGTCACCAAAATCCATAATGGTTAAGAAGAACTGACTTAATAACATGGTAGTTACTTTGCAGTGTCAGGCTTTTGAGTAAGCAGTTGATTTGATTTACCTGCCTAGTTTCACCCAGCCCTTTCCCCGTATCTGCTGCAGCATTCAAACCCTGTTGAAACAAGAAGCAGCAAGCCAAGAATTCATATTTAACGCTTTTACCCCTAGTTTCACTAAAAGAAGATTGGTTTGGGGTTTTTTTTAAGGAGGTCTTGAACTATCTCATTGGGAAGTACCTGTACTCAGGTGCCAGACAGACAGACAGCTTAAATAAGATGCTGGCTCTGCTACTGGCTTCATTCTTTAAATGAGCCAAGAGACTGCACAGCTGCAGCTTAACATTTTGAGCCTGTGTCTCTGAGCTTGTTATGATGTACTTTATTTAAACAAACCTGGGGACCTGATGCACAAGTTACTCAGCTGTTGCTGTGCCTAAGAACAGATTACATGGCAGTGGCCTCTGGCTACAGAGCAGTGTATTTCCCCTTACACCAGCAATAGTAGGAAGCTAAACAATGATAAAATGCCTGTCTCTCCCTTGGACTTTTAAAGGAATCATTTGGACAAAAATCAAGTGCCGTTTGCGGAAACATTTGAATTTGCTCTTGCATGAAAAGTTTTGAGTCGCGAAGTCTAGAGACTTGCCATCCTTGTGATCTCCTGTTTAAAACAGAAGCACTAAAGCCGCTGTGGTATTCACTGGCATTTTAATAGTATGAAAAGGTCAGGGACGTTTCAGTGGCTCCGTTCCTGCAGCCTCAGCTGGTTGCTGATGGCTGCACTCGAGCACAAGCAGGTGCTTGTGTGCAGAAGACAGTGACTGAAACTGCAATTAATTGTATGCACAAACCACAGACCCAGGAAACACTGGTTTGAAAACCCCGAGTTCTTTGACAACATCTAGTAGTAGTGATAGTATTAGTATAATTAATTTATTATTAATTTCTTTTTGTTATGAACCATATTGCAACTTCTTGGTTCTTGCCAGAGCACGTAGTGGGAGAGACTTTCTCTTACATTTTCACCAGTTGCTTGCTCCAGGCCAATGCTAGATGTACTTGTCCTTCCTTTTGCTTCCTGATGAACCTCAGTTTTACCTCCAAGTGTCAGGAAGGTTACTCTCTCTCATTCTCTCTCTCTCTCTCTCTCTCAGGCTGGGAACTCCATTCCTTGTCTCAGATTCTATGCAGGGCTTCATCTTCCAGTTGGACTTGGTATTCAAATACTTCAAATTATTTATTATGTTATATTATTAACTTTATGGCATGACTAGAGTCAGGTTATTCCTGACTCTAGTCAGGAATAGTCAAACAGCTGAAACACAAGAGAAACAGTGACTTTTCAAGACGGTGTAGAGAGCCTGTGGCACAGCTGAAAGGTCTTACCTCAGCTGACCTAAGCCAGTGGGTTTCAGACACATTCATTCTTTCTGCTCCCAGACCACTTCGTTTGTCTTCTGTTCCAGTATTCTTTCCTCTTCTGAAGTTACACAACCAGTGCCATTGCATCTCTCTTGATATCAAACACTGCTGGAGCAATAAGTATTTCAGCCAAATTTTTGAAGTTTAGAAGATCTGTAAAGTGATGCCTGATGGTGGCTTTTGCAGTCAAGCTAGGAAAAGAGAATTCACTAGCTAGTGGGTTTCTGTGTTAAAGGAAGCAATTACAAAAAAACTCACAAAACAAAACAAAAAACCTAAACATTAAGTCCTGAAGTTGTTTCGCATTTGGGGATAAAGCAGGGAAGGGAATCCCACAGCACTGAGCAAAGCGTCCTGGAGATGTGTGATATTGATGATGATACTGGCAAGAAATTAGTATATTATCTCTTAACTGCCAAATATCACCAAAAATCACGCACTATCTCTTATTTACTAAACTCTTAAAAGATTTCTATTTCTAGGCAGATGGTGTAAGGAAGATTTCAGTGGTGAGGAGAGCATTTACTGCTCTCAGCTTCTTATAGACAGGCTCAGGGACATCTCATTTAAAACAAGCCTTACCTGTTCGTACAATTAGTCTCATCTCTTCTTAGCAGGCAAAGGCTCCCACAAATGACCTTATAGATTAGGCTCTTTCTGTTTACATTCAATTTCACACTCCCTGCTATTTGTAGAGAATGATTTTCAAGGCATTAAATTAAAAGTTTTGCCCAGTGGGAAACTATTGGATATTTTGTCATTTCCTTAGAGTCTCTCCTGTTCTGGTGGAGAGGCAGAGAGGTAGGGGAGGCAATCACCAGAAAGGTCAAGAATATTTGCTTACCTATATTGGAACACTGCTGAGAGGCTTTCTCCAGTTTTGGGGACTTTTGGGGTAGAAGTTTTGTTCAGGTTGTGGTAGGAAAGCATTGAGGCTTGAAATGAAAAGTCTCCAGTTGCCTACAGGTTAAAAAGCCGAGGATGCTGCTGGCATCCTCTGGCCTTTTCCTAAAGGCTGTGCCACAATCTAAGTGACATCTCGTGCTTTTAACAAGTTGAGGAGTTAATAAGGATCTCCCCAAAGCCTTCTTTTGACCTTTATTCCAGAGGAGATTACAGCAAAGCCACCTTCCCTCTCAGTGTTTGGGACAGTGGAAGGACTTTGTCTCTTCAGTATTGATGGAGCTTCAGCTCGATCAAAGTCGTGCGTCATATTAGCTGTAAATACTGATAATACCCGTGTTCTGCACAGACACAATTCTCCTGTTTGCCCAAAGCACTTCCTCCTGCTTATCAGCAGCAACATTACAGGACTGGGCTTCTCAGGGAACAGTATTTGTCTTCTGTTTCCTGCCTTAACAGTAAGTACATAAACTCCAAAGCCTTTCATTTAGACAGAGAGTGAGAGGTCTGTGAAACCACCCCCAGGAACTGAGAAGGCCCCTACAGTCCCCCATCTGTAAAACAGAGATGGAATTAATTATGAACCTGGGTGTTTGCAGTGCAGAATGTTCATGTAGTGCTTTCAGCATGTCTGTGCTAAGCAGGAGTTTGTTGTCACTGTTGTTACACAGTTTTTATCTCATCCTCAATTATTCCTAGGTTGTCTTATTCAAGGAGACAAGGTGGAGTCTGACAGCCCCAGGTCCTCTTCAGGTGTTCTGGCTTCTCCAGCTGGGCTTGTCAGCCAGCCAGCCACAGTTCTGCTCGGAGGCTCTGGATTTCTGAGGCAGTGAGAAGACAAAGCTGACAGTAAAACCAGCCTTACGTGTGCATTGCTACGGCTCAAGTAGCTGCCTCAGGGAATACAGATTAAGAAGGAAACACTTTTTAATTTGGCCTGGATTTATATGCAGGCTGGAGCAAGATTTTTTTTAAGTGCAGTTTTGTGCCAGCTGTAGTTTAGGTGAGGCTCAGATAGATCCCTGCCCATTCTCTCCAACTCCAGCCAGCTTCCAGCCACTTTTCCTGACCTCTGTGGCAGGTTCTCGCCAGTCCTGCCACATCTCTTGTACTTTGCCTTCTCCGGTTCAAATAGTGAGTTTCCTTCATTGCCTGAAACTCTCTGCACATGACTCGTCCACCTTAGAGCAGTATATATATTTTTAGAAAGTCTTTGTAATAGGCCAGTGAGAGATTTAAGAGCCCTATTAGGGCCTAATGGAAGTCAGCGAGAAAGTATTGCTGCTCTTTGCAGTAGGAACAGGATCTTAGCTTAGATTAAGTGCAGTAATATGCGTGTCCTGCTCTAAGAAGTGCTTCTCTTGAAGGCATGGATTGTAGTGGATTACCACACTGGGACACACTTAACTTACCAGAACCACCACTGAAACCTGAAGGGGCTGACAAGCATGGGCAAGGCCCCAGTGTGTCTGAACCCAGGACTCAGGAATTTACATCGACGGTGTGCCAGCTTGAAGCTTTCACCTCTCATCTGTTGACCAGTGAATCCTGAGGAGGAAAAGAATTTTTCTCTTCTTCACTAACAGATTGATAAAAGGTTCTTGCTGCCAGATCTTTCAGAAACTCTTTCGTCTAAAGAAATCTCTGGCATTCTACATCTAAAAACAGGGACCTCATTTAGAGCAACAGTTTGCCTGCAGAGAGTTTTTATTCTTCTTCTTTGTGCTACTTCACTAGAGCTGTGATTTGTGAAGGGCCTGGCTTGTGTATGGAAGATTGCAGCAGATTCAAATTGCAGAATATTAAATATAATGTTTCAGTCCCTGATTTGAGATAGACATTTTGCCTTGCTGAGAACTGATAGAACGGAGACAAACAAGGGAAGCTGACAGATTGGTGAATATTGGGTGGGATCATTTGTCAGGAGATGTGATGAATCACTGTGGCGCAGCATTTCATTTTCAGAAAGATCATTTTCTGAAAAACTCAAATTAAAACCAGAAGAGACAGCTGGGGGTGATTTGGGAGTTTTCATTTAAATCAAACTTACAATTAGAATAAAGGTATATTGAAAAGTTTCTGGTATTCTAAAAATATTTTGAGGAAGGAAAAAAATTGAGATTAGAAGGAAACAGGAGGACCTGGAAGAGCACTTGACAGCTGTGCCCCACAAATAGACCTTGGGTTTTACTTAGCCCTCTCTAGTCAAAGCCGGTAGGAATCATATATTTAGAGCTTCAAGCAGTGCTTCAATTAGGGGGAAAATATCCATCTTATAACCTTGTACACAGGTTATTTGAGCAGAGGTCAATGTGCTTTTAATAGGACTGCACGTAGAGACTGAGCTCCTCCCGGTGTGAACGAGAGCAGCGTTCCTGTTTAATTTCGTCTGGGCTCTCAGGAAGTCCAGGGCTGCGTCAACACTGATTAATTCCTGCAAAGTAACACATTAATAACAAATGGAAGCAGGGGAGACCCGGAAGGTGGGGGGCTTCCTGCTGGTACTTCAACCGCAGACACAAGTGCCAGGAGGCCAGGGGCCAATCCCTGCTCCCCTTTCTCCTGGAGCCCAGTGGCCACCCACAGACTCAGTTGTTCTGTACAAGGTTATTCCTAGGGGATGATGAACACTTTCCTGACCCTAGCGTAAGCAAACAGAAGAGTGTGAATGCTTCAGGGAGCAGCTCTGTGACAGAGATTTTAAATCAGCTGCTCTTCATAGAGTAGCACACTGTTGTGTGTACAGCACACTTCATTAGAAGGTCAGATAGAAACTTTAGTAAAAGAGAACTGCGCAAAATCCTACCTTTACCATCACTCAAATCAGTATAAAGTTCTCTCCGTGTGTATAAGTGTAAAACTGGTATTTCCAGATGCCTTTTTGTCAGTGGACGTGAAATAAAAAGGTAAAACAATCTGGCAGTACTGTTTCACAACATGTGTTTGCCTCTTTCAAAGTTGTAGCTTGCATAGAGATGAGAGAGAGATAAAGAAATGAGACACACACACGGTGTGGGATTCTAAAAAACTTATATTCTCTTCCAGGCAATATTCAAGCAGGCACCTTATTTTTTAAACAACGAATAATGATGGGTCATACCATGTGCAGGACTTGATGTTGAGGCTTTCTGAAACAGCAGTGGGAAAACTGGTGTCACATAGTGCCTGTTTTCTTGACCAGTGCTCTGCTGGTTACTCTGTTTCTGAAATACAGAAATCTGATGCCAGTTGTGTTCCCAGTATAAAGGCCTGGCACTCTTTGTGCAGGAAAAATGGTTAATTTTATGAGGAAGAGAGGACTTGTTTTCATTTTGCCTCAGCAAGTTGCTTGCTAGTGCGGCTTCCCCAGGTACAAGGAAGATCAGGAATGCTCGGTGACACAGTCCCTCGGTGACACAATCTCTTGAGACCATGTTAAAGCACACACGGACTAACAAAACTTTGCTCCTGATCTTCTATGAGTGTTAATTTTAAGTTAATAAATTATCATGACGTTAGTATCCATCTCAAATAGGGCGTCAAGATTGCAAAGCAAAACTTGAGTAAGGAAATGCAAACTTTGCATTTTGCATCCTTTTGTTAACATGGCATTTGCCCTTCAGATAAGAATCACTGCTCTCTCCCTTGTTCCGTATTAGCACTGATATGAACCTAAGCCTGATGTGTAGCTCTCTCACTCTACAGGGCAGATATTCTCAGGTGAGAAAAATTAATATTCAAAATAGACCTTTCTCTTTCATCTTCAAGGTAGCAGATTGCCTAGCTGGATATCTGTCCCCACCTGCCCTCAGTTACCCTGTTCCTCTTCACTTCTGTCAGTTTCTGAATAAGAATTAGTTTTTCAACAATTAATTTACCTCACTGCCTCTGTAGGACATTAACTAAATTTCCAAGCCTCTCTGAGACTGGCATCACAACCATGCCCTTCCATCCTAATTGATGGCTCTGCTGGAGACCACAGCAGGTCCAGTTGAGACACAGGGAGCTGAGGGTAAGTGCAGAGCTAAAACACAGTTCAGTCTAATTCTTAAATGAATGCTAGGCATCCCCAACCCGTATAAGTTTATCGTTTATTGCCTGTAATTTTCTCAACTAATTCCAAATTTAATGACCGCTTTCAGCTTTGGTGCTCTCTTCTAATTAACATACCAGTGACTACGTATAATCTCTGTGTAAAGCCAAAAGCAGCTTACGTGATAATTACAGAGGGATCACAGCACCCACTGTTCAAGGAAGGCGTCTGTGAGAAAGGCCTTGCATGATAGTTAAGTGCTGAGATTAAGTTGTACTTAATTTTAACTTGTGCTGTTTCTTGTACTGCCTCAAAGCTCTTTTATTATTGGCTCGACATGATGCTGGTAACCTTTCAGGAAGGAAACAAAAGAACGGGACAGATCAAGCACAATCTTCAGCACACACAGCAGAGGTTTCCTGGACATGGTGAATTTGTGGGGTCATAGTTTTTTTGTGGAGTCATGTTGTTGAGTAACCTTATACTTACTCCATAATAATTATGATGTAGTGGGTTGAAAATTCCTCTTTTAGGCTGTGCAAGATGCTTTGTGTCCACCTTTTTGGCAGCTGCTAATGAAAACAATTCTGACTGCGCAAAGCAGAAGGAAAGTCCAAGTGTATGGCAGGAGCAGAATACGTTTGCTGCCTCTGTTAACTCAGAATTAGCATTGGTTGCTTCATTTTCGACACAAGCCCTCCCCAGCTGGAATGACAAGTGCCAGAGGGACAATCACTAGGGAGTACACCGTGTCTGGCTGTTTTCCGATATGGAAGAGTACACGTTAATGCACTTGGTCACAGTTAAAGGTACTAAGCTAAAAGAAAACACTGTATGTAGATGAATGTTTTCATAGATAGGCCTCATTTGTAAAAATGAGCGATTCAACTGTGTCCAGTCTCCCTGTAGTACTTTGGTGGTTAAGTGAGAAGGGAAGAGATGTATTAAAGGTCTCTCTCATGGGAAACATGAACATAGACTCAGAAGAGGAACTCCTCATGTTATTTACAAAGTGTTGGTTCACCTTTTATTCATTTCAGTACAGGACCATTGTCCAACATCTCTCTGCTCTGTGCAGTTTGATTCTGAAATGTGGTACTCAGCAAATTTTGAGTTCTGTGTCTTTTGTTGTTGGTTTTAGATTGACAAGTATGCTCAGCGGGATCTGAAGAAAGGACTTCATTTGTATGGGACAGATGGAAATATTGGCCTCACTAATGCATGGAGCATCATTCAAACAGATGTAAGTCTGAGCTCTCTTTTTTACCTCTTCCTCTTTACCTTCTGGGTTCTGTAACAGCATGTTCTGGGTGTGAATTAAACCTCCAAATCTCAAGACATTTTCTTTCTCCCACCCAGTCAGAACATTAGCAACTAAACTCTCTGGGTTTTTGTAACAAGCAGTAATTTATATTTATTTCTCCTTTGACAGGAGCTCTCTCTCTTTTTTTAAAGGTTATATTAAGTTGATGCCTAGATATCCTGTAGTTCTGTGCTATGTGGAGGCTGAAGGAGCTGGTCAGATGGGAAACAAGCAGTACCTTCCCTTTAAAGTTAGAGGGGTGGCTTATGGTGGGATGGAGAGCAATAGCACAATAGCGAATGTTGGGGCTCGCTCTCTCTTCCCCTGGGGGAGATTGGCATAGGTGGATGCTTGGCGGGGCACGGGGTTTCCCTCTCCCTGTTCCCTTGGTCATGTGTGCCCCAAATCCTGTCCCCTATTGGTCAGTTTGAATGTAGCCCGCGGGAGTTCTGTACTGAGGGGGTGTCCACAGGACTCTTGGGCGGTCGCTGTCGGAGTCCCTGCCGGGCTCCGGCCACGTGCGGCAAGGGGGAATAAAATCTGAAAACATCTATCAAATATCGTCTCCTTGACTCTTCCACGGGCCAGGGCAGTCTCCCAGGGAAGGTTGCAACCACCCCACTGCAACAAGTGAAGAACCTCTTCAACCACTTTTTCATTTCTGCCCTGTCTCCTTTCACTGCTATTATTGTTCCCACTAGTGAGTCAAAATGGAAACAGGCCATGGTGTTTGCAACCTCCTCCTACAGTAAGTGCATTTTCCCCAGCAGAATTCAATCATTCTCCATCACAGGTGGACTAGGAATGTTTTTTGCTACGTTGCCACTGCTGTTCCCTTGTCTTGATTCTCTGGCAGCCCTCTGCCAGTGTTCATCTCGTAAGGACTGGTCAACACTGGCTTCTTCCTCTCCTTGTCTGAGGAAACACCATCACTGACGGTTCAGGTTTATTAGCTCTGTACTTTTGTTTCACATTCAGTTCAGTCAGTTCTCCTGAGGGTGATCTTTCTGATTTCATGTTCTCTGATTCTTGAATGGAAAAGAGCTCCAATTTTTCTTCTGCCTTAGACAGAAATACTTGCACTGCCTTGGCTTCACTCAAAAGATCTTGCATAGGTTTCTCAATTTCTCCTCCAGAGGTGCAAGTGTGGTACAGACGGGAGGGCTTGAGTCTTGCCCGATGTCTTAAAGGGATCAAAGACAGTAACCTCTCCCAGTGCTCCCAGAGTCCATTCTTAGGGACAGTACAAGGTAACACGAGCAACAGGCTGCTAAGAAATGATCTGAGAAATTAAAAATTTGGGATCACTGACAGAACAAAAGAACTGACTGGCCAAACTCCACATGCATCTTTGGGTCTGCAGGACCTGTCTGTGTTGAGTGCAGCAGGTTGCCAGCAACACTCCTGGGTGTGAAAGACAAACAGCTCGGGTCCAGCAAACAAACCAATTCCGGTCCTGCATCCCCACAACTGCACGTGGAAAGTTCTTTCAGTTACCTTTAAAAGGGCCTCAGCATCTTTCAGTACTGTTAATATTTTTTCCTCTTCCAATAGTTTTTCCTTTTTCCAATACATCAAATATGAGAAGGCATCAATTACTGACAAGAGAAACACATTTTGTGGTGCTAGAGAGTAAGCCATCTGAAATACAAATAAAATTTTTAATATTGTTGCTAATATCCAACAGTATTAGTTTACTATTTTACTGTAACTTAATTATGTGTAGTAAAAATATAGTAAAAACTACTAATATTAAAATCTTTGCAGTAAGTATTAACCTGCTTTCATTGACACCCCAAGAACTGTTAAAAGCATATAACAAAGTTGGGGGGAAAAACAGCATTTGGAGGATGTGTGGGATATAAACACCATACTTCTGCTCCCCTTAGTGTAAAACAGGTGTAACAATATATGCAATGTCTAGTCCACATAGTCACATTTTTTCAAGATCTTCACAAGTTCATTGATTCAGAAAAGATGTATAATAAGAATTTTGGAAAGTGACATTATGGTGAGAAATTTTTAATACCTTATATAAACAGTAAAAGATGAAGTAGTGATGTGATTGCAATCCTTAAAAAGAGAGCAAGAAGGAAAAAAGGGTTTTGAAAGAAAAGGGCTCTGTAATTGATCCAAGAGCTAAAAACTCAAGTGAGACATACCTGGTGGTAGGATACTGTTGTACAGCAGGACAGTAGATTCTTTTTCTCTAAAGAACGAGACCTGGCTTTTTGCTTAAAGGAAATGGTCACGTTCAGTGAGCAGCTTGAGTTTGAGGCAGGACTCAATAGTCTGTGGTTTGTGTAGTGCTGCAGATCATGGTCAATTGTCCTGGTAATTCCTTTGATCTTGAAACCCATTATAGTTTAAAGAGTGTGTTACAGTTTCAGATGAAGCTCATGTGAGCTAACTGTCAGGAGTTTGGAAAATGATGAGAAAATGCCGTCCCACAGGCTGTGTGCAGCCAGGGGACATCACTCTCGTGGCCACTGTGAAATTACTACGTGCCAGCTTGGCAGTACCACAGTGTCAAAGTCACTGTGCTCCCCGTGCTGGGGACTGAGGAGAACAGCAAAGAGCTCCCACAGATCCATTTTTGCCACTCTGCGTAATGGGTTTTCACATGTCTTTCAAAACTATGTGGGAATAGACTATTGCAGAGGTGCAGCAAAGACAGTCCCATTATGGTTAATTATGTAAAACACTTTGCAGTTGAATAGAGCTATCTAAATGGCAGCTTGGGGGGGGCGTTGTGTAATAATCATTATCTCTTACATCCCTAATCAGTAGAGTGTAATCACTGATTCGAGGATTAGGGTGATACAGGAGATTTTCTCAAAGGAAAGTCCCAGCCCAGGCTTGCTGTTTGCATTCTGTCTCCTAAGGCTCTCAACAAAACCCACACTAGAGCAACGACGTTGCCATACAGGACCGTGTCTTTCCTAATGGGAGACATCAGTCACCGGTTGAGCCATGGGCTGTGTCCGTACAGGGATGGAAAATGGCAGCCTCACCAAAAAAAATGTGCCATGTATGAAACATGACAGTAACAGAAATCATAATGAGCCCTTCTCCCTTGACCCCTCCGCATTTGCACTCCTTTCTTTGCTAAAGTATTTTTCAGAGCTTGAGCAGTGGTTAAAGCAGTAGCTCAGACACTCCGGCAGAGCTCTTCATTTCTCCCAAGATTTACTTAGATAGAGACCATCCCTGTCCTGTGTTCACTGGGTACTACTGTGTATGACAGCTTTGGCTGAAAAAAGGAGGAAAATTTTTTTTTCAAGAAACAACCACATTTAGATGGCTTTTGACTTCTGTGGGACTGGCCAGTCACAAATCAGAGGGGAGTTTTGACTGGGAGCGTGGATGCCCAGTGCACACAGGGACTTGTGAGTGGTGATTATTTCTTTGTCTATGTATGAAAGGACTGTGCACCTTTTGAGGAAGGTTTTCGTCTCTGAAGCCTTTGCACCTTGAGAAATGGTTTTCCTCTTTTTAACAGAAGCATACAATTTTGAGAAACTGTAAACAAGGGGAAAACAGGGCCTGTCTTTTAAGAGGAAGTTGTGCTGATGCCTGAGCTGTTCATGTTACCGGTACGGGAGCTGGGTTAAGCTGCACACCTGCAAAGTGTGTGAGAGGAAAGGCAGTGGACTCATTTTGCAGTCCTGTTAAGCTTCTAGGTCAGGGAGCTGTTTCAAATCAGAACATTCTATTGATTTCTTTTTAATACCTTCAGCTAACCAAACTCAGAGCCTTTCTCAATAGCGCTTCAAACCTTAAGAGGATCAGAAACACAAGCAGATGAATTCTGCATGTCATGACTGAAGACTACAAAAGCTTACAAAGTGATTTTTAAACATGACTAAAATTCTAATAGTTCAGGAGGTAAGTTACCCTGAACTGCATTACACTCCTTACCCACCAGGACTGGTTAAAGTCACAGGTGGAGATCATTAGAAAATGAGAAACAGGCATTAATTTTTAAAATGTTGCTTCATCCCCAACATCTTTGTGATCAATATTTGAGCACTTCTTTTAACTAACCAGGCAGTAATTCGAGAGGCATGCAGAAAACCTATTAGCTTCACTAAAGTGAGCAAATTCAGCTCACTTTTGCTGCTGTGTAATGCCTTTTCATGTCTATTTAAACCACTGTAAATGAGAAGAAATTTGACCCATCTCCCTCTGCCCGGTCACTGATTCTGTTAGATCAAGCCATACTTTAGAATTACCACTGAAGTAATCCAAACCACCCATTAAACATGATTCTTAGAACAAAACTATGTTATTCACCACTTTTTCCAGTGATGAAGGAAAAAGGTATATAGAAGGCCCTTACCCTGTCTCTTGTTCTTTCACAAAACCAGAAAACAAGGCATTGCTAAAGAACTGTCTGCAACAAGGGTTGAATATCTGTTTATTTTCACGAACCCTGTCCCAGCCTGACTGACTTTGCAGGAATTTGGCAAAGAAGATAAGGCCTACTTGGCCTTCAATATTGGGATTACCCAACTGTAAAATATGTACAACTCTTTACCATTTCTGTTGCACTGAGATAGAAACTTTTTAATAGATTACTCCCTTTTAAAGTGTGTTAGTCTGGCTACCCCAAAATAAGCACTATTAGTTTGTAATTGTTTTTTTAAAAATGTAAATGTATTGTTCCCTGTTGAAAGTAGGAACAGAACTAAGCAATTAGGCAACCTTGTCTAATTTTATCACTTATCTAGTGACGGGAACAAGATAGGACTGTAAATGTGACCAAAAATTGAATGTGATTGTAGCAAGAATCCAGACTTTAATGGTTTCATGCCTGGCATTGGAAGAACATCAGCTTTTGTGGTAGAACTGGCTACAACAAACTGCTGGTGACAGAAATTATCTATCATGTGCCCTAAGGTTTCTCCATCCTGCAGCTGTAGGCCTGTCTCCAACTATCCTGCTTAGAAACCTTGCAATTTTTCAAAAGAACATTGCTCTCAAATCTAAGGGGTCTCTAAAAGTCCTCCACATTCCCCTTTCATCTAATGGTCCCTCATCTCCTTCAACAATTTGGCTGCTTACTGTTCAGCCGCGTGAACCTGGGATAAATCAGTTGCTTGTCACATGATCCAAAATCACTCCTACGCTCTCTCTTTTCCACTTGGACGTCCATAGTGAAGTCTCTGAGTGTACTGAGCTCTCAGCTTATCTGCATTCCTAGCTTTTCTAGCTGGACCCCTTTGCTGAATCTGAGCTGGTGACCCATTCAGTCCCATTGCTGCTCGTTTCCTTGTTCCTGCGTCTTCGGCCTACTGCCATGGATCAGTGCCCCTGCTCCCTAGAGATGCCAGTACTGGACTTGGCCTTTTCTGAGCAGCACTCCGTCACTTGCTTCTGCACTGTCAGGTCTCTGTGGTGTTAGAACTCTTCTGTATTCGTCACCTCCTCTCCTTTCGAACTATGGATCATCTGCTGCTTAATCCCTGCTGCTCGTCCTTCCTTTGTCTTCCAAAGAGATTTCTTCCAGTTATAGTTACAGACATTATTTCTTCCAGTCCCAAGATTATTGATCCTCTATTATGTTCTTCTTTTATACCTTGACCTTCTCTTAGCCCATTCTCCCGTAGCTGCTGTGCTCTTGTACAGAGAATCTGTGTGGGCAGGCAGTTTGTGTCCAACTGCAGCTTGTCTTCCCAACTGCATCCCTTCCTATTCTCTCCTTGTGCTTTACCAGGAATTTTTACTCTTTGGAGTCCCAATCCTAGCTCATGGCCTAGCCACTTCCTGCATCACAGGCTCCATCGGAGCAGCTGTCCTCAACGTGTTAGTGAGCACTTGGCTACAAAACCCGTGCTTCATCTTCATCTCCTTAGTCTGTCAGACTGACACCTTCAGCCATGCATTATTATGGGGAGAAGGAGTCTAGTCCTGATTTATGCAAACTTGTGTCACTTGTGTTTGGCCAGAACATCACTCAAATGTCTCAGCCCTCACCGCTGCACTCTACATCACAGATGAGCCACATTTTTAAGACTTGCTGTTTACAAGCTGTCACTTCTCACTGTCTATCAAAGAGCTGCCTCCTGACTCTAATGATGACAGCCTGCAAGACCTTCCTCTTGTTAGACTTCCAAATAAACCAGCCTTCCTCAAGTGCATGCCATGTGTTCCAGGCTGCTCCTACACGCTTTTGGGACCCGTTACACACGGACCTCCTGTCTTCTGTGCAGGAACATAGCGGAAAAAAAGAAAGGCACAAACTTTTTTTCTAGTTTCATGTCAGTTTGTAGAAAATGAAGCCTGTAAACGTACAACTCAAACGGTTGCAAGTGGAGGATTGAGTCCTGCCACAGACCAAATCAAAATTTGGAGCAGAAACCTGGGGGGATAGACGTTAGTCCAGGAAAGTTTTCTGACTTTTCCTTGGCAGAAGAAAAACTCTGCTGTGAGCACTGAAACGACTCTTACCAAGGAGCACTTTCTGAGTGCCTGCAGCATCATATGATGCATGAGGCAGCGTGTGACACCTCTGCCCTCTATGGGTCTGGAGTGGCACATTTTGTGTGTGCAACAAGACCTGAACACTACAACTCTTACCTACAGCCTGAACTCTACAACTATTGTATAACAAAGGAAAACTCTCCCTCTAGCCAGTATAAACATCAGAAGCTCAATTAGGTCCATGGCCTAGGTGATGCAGATGTCTGCATGATTATGAGTCTTTCAGAAACAAGAGGAGTGGTCTCTGTAGGAATGTGAAAAATACTCCTCAGTGTTCTATAAAATCGTATTTAAAAAAAAATAAGATCTTGGCAAGTCATTTTGGGACTATGTAGGTGGCTGGCATAGCCCTGAAAAACTGTGAGGTACTGTGAACAGCAGAGAGCAGTTCTGCAGCCCAGTGTCGTCTTGGTTTACTCATTGGTGCTGAAGTGTCTAAATACCAACAAATTCTTACTTTTGAGTCCGCATAGGGGCGACAGATGGTGTGTACATCTAAATGATAATCTGTCCTAGCTTATTTCCTATCACAGGAATATACCAATTCCCAAGGGGAAGATGGCCACAAAGCCATTGCCTGTACCACTGTGTGTTTCCTGTACCTTGCATCCCACTACCAAAGTCGAACAGACCTTCCGATTTAGCGGTGTTGTGATCTCTGCACATGCTGTGTCGTTGTTGGCAGATATTTAAGGCACCACTATTAGAGCAGCATCAGATGATGACATTAAAGAGGTGCACCACAGAGAGAAGGGGAGAAAATACATCTTTTTCTGACTGGCAAAGACTTTCAGAGGTGATTAGTAATTAACAGCTTAGCGAGAAATTTGCCTTGTTGATTTCAATCGTGATCCCAGAGGTGCTGTGCCGTAGAGATCCCAGTATCTCCATCTCTTGGGTGCTGTACCTGTATGTTTTTTCCTGACAACAAGCTGCAAACAATCGTTATAATTCTGTTCAGTCAATAACTCAATCTCAGTACTTTTCTGAGGTTGTCCAGTTTCAGCTCCTGCAGTATCTGCCCACTGCAAATAGGTGCCTTTACTTCTTGCATCAATGTTAGCTGCATACAAGGCCATATTTAAACGTAATAAAAGAGTGGAGAAAAGGGTCTGATTGGGTAAAGCTGAGGAAGTACTGTATTTCTATAAAATTTCAAGCCTCTGCTGGTATAATCAAAATGCACTGAGTGTCAAGCTCCAGGAGGCAAAGTCAGAACAGGCAGAAGTCAGTGACGGATCACACGGTATCACCTCGGTTCATCTTTTTCCAGTTCAGATGCTGTGGAGTCTCCAACTACACTGACTGGTTCGAAGTGTACAACACAACCCGGGTGCCAGACTCCTGCTGCTTAGAATTCAGTGAGAACTGTGGGCTCCATTCCCCAGGGACCTGGTGGAAAGCGGTGAGTAGCTCTGCAGCACACAGCAGCAGCTGCCTTGCAGCCCAGGCGAAGGGCAGGCACGCAGTCATTTGCAGGGCTGTACAGATGATAAGCTGTGCATCTCATTCGTCTATCCTAATTCACCTTTCAACAGGTGCTTTCAGAAGGCTTCTGTTGAGCTGTGGCCTTTGACCTCCAGTGAACCCCCCTATTGAGTTATTTTTATGAGCTGGTTTCCTTTCAGTAGGCTCTAAGCTGTTGTTTCACATTGCAGACAGGTCCATTCCAACGCTGATCTGCAGCACAGACTAGTGACATCTAGGAAATGACAGGAATGTCCTTTTTAGTGTCCCACCTACTGGAATCAGGTACCAGTAAAGGCAAATGGTTCATGCACACACAGGCCCTGGAGCAGCAGCCATAGCTTACCACTGCCCAGGCAGTCCTGAGGCGAGAGGACTGTGGGAGCCTGGAGCACTCTCCTCCTGGAGCACTCTACTCCCCCTGGAGCTCTCTTCTTCCCAGGAACTCTCGTTCAGGGGCTTCCAGTGCACAGTAGGAGAGTGGGAACTGTTCCGCTGAGTTGCCAGCAGCATTTTTTTCATTGAGTTTCTGCACTTGCCTGTAATCAAATTCAAAACCAAATGGGATAATTTCCCTACAGTGGACTCAGCAAGATCTTTCTGGAACAGATAGTCAGAGCCTAAATACGTCTCTGAAATTAGCTCAGCAATTCTTTGTGCTAATTACAGGTAGTGCAATTACACAGGAGGTGTGTGGAGTGAGGCCACCTGATGAAGTGGAATTATAACTAAATTTTGCTGGTTCTAATGGTTTGTGAAGACAATGAGTAAAGCTCTCTTGGCCACTTTCTAGTGAGATTTCATATGCATGGATTGGCACTCACAGAGGCTGAGCTCACATCAAACACAGCTTCCTTACACTTGTCGAGTAGCTCCAGGTCATTTCTTTAATTTAAGGACTGGAAAGTTCTTCTTTTATTTTGTTCGGGTAGCAAGAAAATCAGTGCAGGTTAACACCCTGGCTTCTGGTGAGCATTAATAGTTTTTCCTTTATACACAGGAAAAAGCCACTGACTGAAGGCTGAATGATTCTTGGCCGTGAACTTTTACAAGACAAGGGGGCACTGTTTTTGTACAAGGTTGTCTTACAGACATTATTATTTAAAGAAAGGTTTCACTTGGGCCAATTCCACCCTCCCCAAAACTGGACCAGTAAAACAGGGCTACAGCTACTGCAGATTTTAAAGCAGGAAGAAAATAATGGAGGAGTGTCCCTACTGCAATTTGAAATGATGGAAAATGGTATGAAATGGGCCCATGTGCAGCAGGAGCAGCTACTGAGCCACTCACACTGGGACTTTTGGGTTTCCTGTGTATGTATGTATTATGAGAAGTATTTATTTCCCTGAAACACAGAGAAAATGAAAGCCTCATTCTAAGGTTCTAAGTGCTTCTAGTTAGGTTTTAGAGGGCAAAGAGGACCCAAACCCAGTGCTTGTTTATTTGTTGTAGTTTAACTCCAGCTGGCTGCTCACTTCCCCCCTCAGTGGGATCAAAGGGAGAAGCAGAAGAGTGAAAGTGAGAAAAGAGTGGGTTAAGATAAAGACAGTTCAATAGGGAAAGCAAAAACCATGCTCTGTGTAACCTCTGCTTAACAATAACAAAAACATCTCCAGATTATCAATCCTGTGTCCAGCACAAATCCAAAACACTGCCCCATACCCACCACTGTGAAGAGTATTAACTCTACCCCAGCCCAAACCAGCACAGTATTTTTAGTTACTGGCCCGGTTTGTATGGAGCAGTGCTCATGCAGCATTTTGGAGGTGCACTTCTCTGTGTCACTAGGATTAGTACTCCATGTTCAAGCTTCAACCCAAAAGTACACTGTAGTTGCTCCAGCACTCAAATGATAATCCAGGCTACCTAGCAGCTAGGTCAGATCCATTTTCTCTCTGGCTGTATATTCCCAGGATACTAGAGCTGTGTGTTTATGGCTAATACAATATTCTTGTTTTGGTTTTCTTTTAGCCTTGCTATGAAACTGTGAAAATATGGCTCCAGGAAAACCTACTGGCAGTGGGAATCTTTGGACTGTGCACAGCTATGGTGCAGGTACAGTTTAATAGCAATTTTCAAATCCTACCTAATTTTAACTAAGTAACCAACCATAGATTCATATATACTCTGCTCAAGCAGGTTTTAGTAATTTTGCATGATGGTAGAGGAAAATTCTGCAAGATTTAAGCACTTTGTGTTTTATTTTAGTTTAAATATTGTGTACAAGGCACAGAACTAGGAAAGCTGCACAGTGTTTCATGATGCACTGCAAAGAGCTGGCACTTTATCAAGTGGTTTATCTGAGGCTGAAACTGGACTTGGGAGGGAAGAAACTGGACTTGGGAGGGAAGACTGGACTCCAGACACCTAGTCAGGGTAGGATGAACTGCCTTTAGGGTACCTGTATTGTCCAGTTATTCTCCACAGAGGACTTAGGCAGAATATCCAACTTCAGTATAGTCTAAACCCATAGCCCAGGGTAAGTTACAAATCAGGATGTTGTCCCCATTAGTCAGACTTGCCAATAAGCCCATGCTCCCTTGCTCTTAATGGCAGGGAAACTCAGAAGGTAAGATTGGCATAGATTTGCCTGTCAGATTTTTGAGCTGCAGTTCTTTCCAGTGTGACTTTGCTCAGAGAAGAATCTGTTGTCCATCACTTGTCTCTGATGTGCCTGTGCCTTTAATCCAGCCTGCTGTGGTTGTGCCATAATGGCACCACCTGAGGGCACACAGGTGAAAGCTGTGCTGGAGCTCAGGCTGGTTCAAAGTCCTTTCCTAAATTCAGGGAAGATGTAGCTTTAGTTTCCAGCTCCCTCTCTGCCACACTAAACTCAAAACCACAAAGGATGGCATTGCTGAGCTAATTAACACCATAACTGCAGATTAGCCTGTGGCTGTTTGGTTTGGTTGGGGTTTTTTTAAATTTTGCCTGGTATGCCACTAACAGCAGCAAGAGAGAGCCTGGGATCCGTATTCTACTCCCTTTCCCACTAATGACAGATTAGGCAGAATGGCACATATCTTACTCTCTCATATGTCATGTATTGGCTGCGATTTATTAATGCACATGCCTGACGCCTCACAGGCCCAAATTCAATAGAGTTTTGGGGTTGTTCCAGTATAGTAAGCAGACATGCTTGGGAAAAAAGCACGAGATCATATGGCAGACAGACAATTTACGACTGTTGTTAATAGATTGCCATAACTTAAAAAAGAACCAAACCAGCTTTTGAGCATCCATTCAGCATTTAGGGTATCTTTAAAGGATACACTAAAATCCCCCAGCACCCCATGTCAGAGTCCTTCTCATAAATATCCTTAATCAGTTCTAAGACAATACTTTCTTTCTGACAGAAAGACATCACTAGTTTGCATAGGAGGAAATACTTCAGACACTTTAAAATGCAAATTCATATTCGTAGTAAATGCTGTGCAATGCAGGGAGAACACCTCAGAGCACAACAGATTTTCAGTCTCTCTTCCAGCTGCATGGTGGGATTGAATCTACCTGATGACAAAAGTTTTTGAGAAAACGAGCTGGGCTCCCTCTGTTGCTGCTATTTCAGTGTTGTTCTGGCCCAAAGCATGTGACAGTTTTTCGTGTTAAGAATCTTATGGAATCGTACAGTGACACAATTTGAAGGACATACAGCACCTGTGACAGAAGAATCTTCCTCAGTCGTGCATGCTTCAGATTTTATAAACCAAATTCAGCCACCACTGTTTTGTTACGTAGCTGTCCCCGAAGGTGTTCCTTTGCCAGGAAGCAGAAGGCAGTGTTCAGGGATACTTCCAAAAGGCCAGTGCTTGCTATAAACAGCACACCAAAACCGAATAATCTGATTTCAGTGTGGAAGAGTGAAACTTGAGGAAGATTAACAACTTTATAACCATTTTTTTCTTCATAAATATAATAGAGTGTGTGTGTGTGTGTATTCGTACATTTTTTTCGAACTACTCATTAACAGGAACTATTACTTGTGTAAAGACTAAATTTGAAATGGTCAAATTAAGTGCTTAAAACAGAACTCATATCCTAAAATTTTCTACCTGGCAGACCTTCATTTCAGTGACACCTCTTACAGTGGTGTTGCAAAGGGAAAGTAACAAGCACTTAGTACATTCATATAGGTACTTCAGCTGGAAGGAAAATAAGACTCTCTCCCCCATCCCCTTTTGGTGAAGTAATCTCCCAGAGGCAGCACAACAGGGCAGTGCTTGGCTGGGAGAAGAACCCCCACCTCCCTGCTGCTTCTCTGGAATAGGCTGAGTAGAAAAACACATCCATTGTTGATGAGGCATTGATGGCCATGATTAATGCATGTTCAGTCTCCAGTGATTCCCCCACGGAGACCTGTGCACACATACACTTGGAAAAGTGAAGTACAGTCAAGTAAACCACAGCATCCGTAGGGCCAGGGATGAACCCAGTGTCTTTCAAAGCAGCAGCTGCAGGGATACCCACACCGCACACGTAGCTGTGGATTGCTGCTATAAAATATTTTCAAGCGAAAGACATCCAAATTTTTTTCAATATACCTCTTCCCAGTGGCTGCTCTTGATGGAGAAATCAACTCTCCCCTGCTCTCACTGTTCGTTCTGTAAGACAGCAATACAGATAAGGACAAAAGGCAGACAGACACTAGGAACAGAAAAAGGACATGAACGGGGAGCAAAAGCAGTATGTGATATGTCCCCCTGTGTGTGAACAAAACCGGTGTCATGCTTTTCTCTTTTTTTCTTGTTGTTTCAATAAATAGGGTTTTTTTACTTACTGAAAAACAATTGTTTGTTGTTTTTTTTCTCTTAGATTCTCGGACTCACCTTTGCAATGACCATGTATTGTCAGGTAGTCAAGGCAGACACCTACTGTGCATAGATATCATTCCCAATCTTTCTGCTTCTCCTCCAAAGGACACAGGAGAAATCTCCTTCATGCTCATTCATCTGACCTTTTTTTCCCCCCCCTTTGTACTATAAACTGTGTATAATGCTATCTTTCTGAAGATTTTGTGAATCACCCCACTTTACTGAAGGAGGAAGAAAAGAAAAAGTCAGTACTTGAACTGGCACAGGTAAGAAGCAGCCTTGTCTTTAAGCAGAGGAAAACCTCCAAAGAGCAATGGTTCCTTTTCCATGGCCTATGGCAAGGCAAGAGAGGCTGCTTATGAGGGGCTGACTGCAAAGCCACGATAGGAAAAGATGGCACTGAGGCAACCTCTGCAAAAGCTGCCAGGCTGCCTTCCCACATTTCCCGGTCTGCAAGAGAGGACGTAGAAAACAAATGTTCTTCAGCAGGAAGGTACAGAGTAGCTAGCACTGAATGCAATTGTAATTTTACTACAGTTTGCACACAGCTAAAATGTCAAGATCAAGCAGCCCTGCCTCCAAGTCTCAAGATGATTTTGTAGCCAGGAGAGGATCATCTTCAGAAATATGTTGTTTTAAAGGAGTATTTTTAATCTTACGTGCCGCAAAGTCAGGCTTTTAATCAGAATCTGTACAGCGAGATCCTGGCTGTTAATGGAAAACAATATTGGACATTGCCTCACTTCCTAATTGCCAGTGGCATATAGATGGTTGACTGCATATGTTATATATATTACATTCATAAACACATACTTTTCTGAAAGGAGATGAAAATACCCAGCATCTAACCTCAGAAAGAGGAAACCTTTCTATCCTATTTTACATTCCAACTGAAATAACCAAGTATTATTTCTTGTACAAGGCACTATCACTTATACCTCTGGGAAACAAGTAATTACTTTCAGCTGTATCTTCATTTCAGTAAACAACTTGTGAGTGGGCTCTCTCTGTCAGTCTACTATGGTTTTATTTTTTATCATCCCTGTTTCAAGTTAGTCTGCCAAAAAATATCACTCATTTCCACACTTGAAAATGTGTACAAAGCTGTCAGCTGTTCCTTCCCTGAATGTCACCATTTCATTAATTTACTTCGGGATAACATCATCTCCAGGTATGATAGAGTTTGCCTTGCTGAGGAAAAATCTTTTGCACATTGCTCATTTTTCTGAGAGTTATTAAGACTTCAGATGCTTTTATGCTTAGCTTTTTTTTACTCCTCCCAGCTGCACGCTGACAACAGCGAAGACACATCAGTCTCTGTTAGAACTGGAGTCACTTCTCAGTGCTCTTTTTCAGATGCATTTTCCTTCACCTAGCTATTGGCTAGAATATAATTCACGCTTTCTGGAATATCACAGAAATATGCAGAAATCAAAACCATAACTTTCCTTAGCCAGGGAACAGCCACTCATTGATAACTCAAGTAATTTATGTAGTACCCTCCTATTCACATCTTCCGGTGATGAGGTTAAAAATCAGATGTATCCTGTTGTTCAAACAAATCATTCCCTGCCAGCGAACAGCTCCAGGTAGTGCATATGTGCCAGGGAGAAGCTGAAGCACCCCAGGGAAAGGACACAGCAGGGAACAGCAAACAGAGCCATGCAGAGGGCCTGCTGCCTTCAGCAAGCCTTTGAGGAGCTCTCAGCCACTGATACTTAGCGCAGAGGGATGACCGTGGAGCCCTGCTTTCCCAGGAAGCCCAGTGCAGCCGTTCCTGCAGAATGACAGCATGCATCAAGCTCCTACAGAAAGTTATCCTGCTTACAACAGCAGGTCTCAGCTGTGAGCGACATCTTGCGTGCTTGGATTTAAAGGCAATTTCCAGCACAAAGAGGGACTTGCCAACCCACAGCCTATTGAACAATCTCCTTTACACCCATAACTAACCCTTTCCTGGACTTGCATTATTTGACAGATCGACTCCTTTAGTTGGGGGGGGGTTTGTCTCTTTTTGCTGAGTTCCTGCAGTCTTCTCACTCTCAGGCATGAGCTACTCCATATTTTCTGGGGAATTGCTTAGGACAGTCTGGTGTTTAAAGTATCGTCCTAAACCTTACCCCCATGGGGCATTTAGTTGTGTGGGCTAAGGTAAAATTAAGGTATTATTTGTGTGCATTTTATGTGGCTTCCCAATCCCTATCACAGCAACCTCCACACCACTAAAGGATTTTACTGTTATGCAAACAAACCCTGACAAATGTTAACCAAGCTGAGCAAGTAGTCCACACACAGGTGCCCTGTACTCCAAGCAAGAGGCTCGTTTGTGGTGTGGCAGTCACCAGAGTCTCCATGCTCTCTGCTGCTTGAGCCCAGGCTGACCTGTACACTGTCCTGCTCTGCAACAGATGGTGTAAGTTTGTTCCTTCCCTCTCTCTACTCTGTTCTTCTCTGAACCTGCACAGACACCATTCCAGGTTAGCTGTACCAGTAGTTCTAGCCATGGTTTATAGTTTGTACACAGGGGTGCTTCTGCTGACAACTCAAGAGTTTCTACCACTGAAATGCAGAATGACAGAGTGATGAATACATTCATAAAACATTGATTTTTTTTGAGACAGATAAAAGGTAGGCAAGTCTATCTGTAGTGATCCCTGCATTAAAAATTAACACAGAGACAGCAGGCTGATGATGGTTCAGTTGATAGGAGCAAACCATTGTGCAGAACTCCCACAGAGAGCAGCTCTCATCAATTTGCTTGATGATGGTGTAGGGAAAAGCGAGATCACAAACCCTTCTCCTGTGAGTCTCGCAGTAATACATGCTCAGCTCTTAGAGAACACTGCTAGACTTCAGCTAAAGCTTCACTGGAAACAAAATAGGAGAAGCAGACTGGAGACAAATCACATTGTGTGGTTTCCTCTAATCATTTTTCACAGTTTAGGTGTCTTTACAAGATAAACTGCCTTGGTTTTCAAAAACAAGTATCTAAAGGAAATATAAGCAGCACCCATTTCATAACTCGCAGTCACTGCAACAAAAATATAGAGTTAGGGGAAAAAAACAAAACAAAACAAAAACCCTAAGCAGACAAACAAACAAGAAAAACCCCAGATCACATATTGCTGCTAGTAATTCTTTTTTAAATACTATCCTTCCACTACCAACTGAGATGCTACTGCAACTTGTTCATCATTTGAACCAGACTGTTTTGTATATTTGATGTTATTAACTCTCTCCCCACTGACCAAACAGATGTTATGGTGCTTACAGCATTACCAGCACAATCCAATTTCAAACTTCTGAACATACTGCATATAACAAACCTCAGAATTATCATATTTTCTTAAGAGCATTACATCCTTTCTCTGCTGACAAGGTCAGAAGATTTTGTGATGTGTAACAGCAACAATCTTAAAAACAAAACAAAAAAAAAAAAACAAAAACAAAAACAAAACAAACAAACAAACAAAAAAAAACAAAAAAAAAAAAAAAAAAAAAAAAAAAAAAAAAAAAAAAAAAAAACCGAAAAACAAAACACAACAAAACCAAAAAAAGACTGTTCCATTTTACACATAAAACTTCACATTAAACTGGTTGATTATTATAAGTAACCTGTAGAACATAATATCCATTTGAAAGGCTGCTGCTATTGAATGTAGGCAGAGCAACACAGAAGTGATTCCAATTGCTTCTATTAGTGTCTTGTCACTTTTAGTAAAGTCTTTTATATTATTTTGACTTCTTATCTTTAAACATGAAGGAGGACTCAATACATTTAAATTAAAGGCAGAACCAAAGGCAATAAAGGAGCACTCTCAACTTATCCTCATTTCTGTTTCTGCTTAATAACAAGATATGAAGGCGCAGGGCATATGGCTGAACATACTGAATTCAGCAGCTTCAGGATTCAGCTTTTTAGATTCAGTCCATATATTTCAGGCTTTTCATTTTCACAATTACTAAAAAAAAACCCAAACCACCATATTTTTCATAGAATATGGTTTATTTTCCTGTACTGTCACTAGCAGCCAAATCTTATTACTTGTACAACAGAATGACTTACCTTCTCATCATACAGTGCACAATCACTGAAATTCCCTCCAGCTTCTGTTCTATGAATAGTTCTTTGGTCTTCCCCCTCAAATCAAAAAAACTCATAAAGGTTTATTCTTCCATTTAATAATTAGCATTTAAATGCAGCATTATTGGTTTTATAATATGGAGAGGAAGGAACTGCACAGAAGCTGTAAAAATTCTCTGTCTGGCATCAGCAATAGGGCTGCTGTGGGAATCCACCCAAACCCTCACTTCTCACAAACTAACAAGAACTGGTCACACTGAGTGCACGCGGCTCCGGGCTGCCTCTTACACCTTCCCAGGGTAGGACAGGAGGTTGTCAGCATGGACAAAGTCCCAGCCTTTCATTTACCCCTTGGCTTCGGTGTTGTGCTATGACTGCGGCACCAAAGGTAAGCAACAGAAACCAGCAGTTGATGGTGGCATTTATTGTCAACCCAGGCTCTCTATTTACTCTTTATTTAATTTATCTGCAAAAATTTGCTAAGTGTGAATGATCTTCGTAGATACTGAGTTAGACAGTTAGAAAACACGTTGGGACTTGCCCTGGGAAATCTTGTTTGGATTCCATTGTGAATTCTCCTCCCCTGGCTCTGGTATCTTACCACAGTGGGCAGGTCTCCTCGGGTCTTTGGATTTTGTTGCTGCAATTACAATGGTACATTTTTGTGCGTTCATATAAAGAACAAAATTTTAAATATACATTTTATTTTTTAAGAGTTATTAAATATTCTTTAAAGTTTACAACAGAATGTCTTTTGTATTCTTTATAAGTAGCTGCACTACAAGCTAAACAGTGATTCTATACAGACCCAACGACGTGTGTGTGCACTTGCACACACACACTGTATGCAATTTAACAAAACCCCACAGTGTTCTACTTCTTTGTCATTTCTCATTACCTTTGATTTGACCTATCCTTCCTTACGGATTTGTTTTTATTATTATTATTTAAGTGGATTACCCATTTCCAGGTAAATTGACACCCCTCTTTCCTCTTAAGGGCAGGCGACCTGAAATTAGGTGGTAGTCGGTACCAATTCAGAAACTACTGGGAGATCAGGTTTAGTGTTAAAAAAACTCTCAGACCCAAACCCAATTATTTTCTGTTTAGAACTTGTCTGTTACTGATAACTTTGAAACAAAAGGACTTCTCTTTTCCTGAGGTAGTTGCTCACATTCTGAAATTACATAGAAAAACTTAGAAAATTAACACCAGAATGTGTTGAAATGGACCAACTAGGAACTTGTACTGTGTCAGATCAGAAGAACGTCTGGTTAGCCAGCTATGTTATCTGCAATCATGTCTAACACTACCTTTTTTAATACAATTTGTTGTACCCTACAGGTCAGACAGCTTTGCAAGCGAAATTGCCTCTAAACTGTGCGTTCTGAACAACAACACAGGTGTACTGCTGAAATTGTAATGGGAGAAGTAGAGACCCAGAGGTTTTAGAGGTTGTTGCAGGAAGCATCATAAGGGATAACCCCCACCTTTGGTGGAAGGTTCTAACAGCTCCCTCAGTTTAGTAGAGATGTTTACATCACTTGAATTGTCTTCATCCCATTAAGTGCACCACTAGATGGTCTCATTAACCACATCTATCTTTAATCCCTTTCTGACTTTGTGAAACTTCACACAGTCTTGCAGTGTAGCAGTGAATTTTGCAATTTCTTCAAGTTGCATTTAAAAGAATCCTCTTACACGGATTTTAACATGTTGCCTTTCAATTTCATTTACTCACCGTTGGTTCTATACTTCAGGAACGATAACTTAATCATGCTTACAGAAATACGTGGGCTCAGAGCAGCAGTATTACCTTTACAGCTTAATTTGCCTTTCCACTAAAAGCTTAACCCTGGATAATTGAGTACTCTGTTGACTTTCAAGATCCCATTGTTTCAAACAACTAAGCCCAGCATACCTTCCCCCAGTAGCTATCCCAGTTGTCTTTGCTTTTGAACTCCATGTTGGCACAGACAGAGCTGTTCCCACTTTAATCAACAACTAGATGAATATTTCACCTGACATCCTGCTATTTTTCCAAAGTACACTTAACACAAGCTGGAAATATCAGGCCTAGCTGATTATTCTTGCTGTGTAATATAAAGTACTTTCTGTCTGCATAGTGGTAATTTTCAAAGGGACTTACGGGCAGCTTATGAAGCTTCATCCAGAGTTTTGTCTCGACACATGAAAAGTGCAAAACACGGAGCCCTGTGTTTCTTATCTTACCATGTTAGAAACCCCAGACAACAAAGGACTCTGTCATTAATAACTCATCTGGCAAATGCCATTTGAAAGGCAGTTTTTCTGAAGTCCCATTAGTTGCCTATGGTAGGTCACTTTACCCTAGGCCTAGCTTCCTTGTCTCCCCCTGCAATAAACTCTTTCCCCCTGGAAATACTCTATGTTCACTAGAAATCCTGAGGTTTGTTGACCTGCAGG
>VYZQ01014370.1:52240-74897 GCA_013400655.1 Mystacornis crossleyi | reverse complement strand
TACTCCATGTTCACTAGAAATCCTGGGGTTTGTTGACCTGCAGGAACAGCTCACGTTACATTCCTCCCTCCAACATCCAGAAAGTGTTCCCTACCAAATCTACACCAGTGTGTATTAGCTAAACAGAAGTCCTGTATCTTAGGATGAGGGTTTTTAATGAAGAAATAGCTGATCAGTTGAACTGATTTCTCAAACAAGTCCCTGGTATCTTTTATGCAGAAGTCATTTAGGCAGAGCAGAACATTTTGTTACTACAGAATTGCTTAGCAGAGATTTCCCTGTACTTGAAATTACATAATAATTTGAAAGGATGGGATAATTATCCACTATAAACTTCCCCTTATATTCCCATGGCATTGCTACTACAGAGTATAGTTTAAATCACAGGCAACAAAATAAAGCATAGAACCATATATAGTTAAATACATAGAAAACAAAAATGTATAGAAAGCAAAGTACAGCATAAAAACCCCCCAACTGTTAATATGTATTGTTTCTGTGTGTATGTCTCATGGACAGTGACAAGAGTTTCAGGTGTAAAGCTTTCATCCTGAAGATAAACTGAAAATTACTGGAGAAATACAGGGATTTCAGGAACCAGCGTTTCAAAGTCTATTCAAATGCACCTCATCATCTCCCTCCTCCACAAATGCCTTTCTTTGGCCCTGAAGCTTAAGTCCATCGCTGCTCCAGCCCTTCCACTTCTACCATTTAGATCTGCTGTTCTGCACGCAGCAATACTTGGTCAGTCACAGTCTGTCAAATGCAGAGGGGATTCAGTTGTTTTTATTGTATAAATTTTAGTGCCCAATGACAAGACATGTTATGTGGCCTTACAAAATTCAGGTTTGGTACTGAGTTAGGAGACCGCAGAACAGAGTAGAATAAGTACTGTGACCAAGTAATTCATGCAGCCTGGTTCTGGACCTAAGTAGTGACTGAATGTGAGTTGCTCTTAATGTCCTCAGTTCCTTGATGCAAGCCTGCAAATGGCTAGACAAGCACTGTTGTCAAGCAGAACTGTCACACTGTTTAGTATTCTCCACACGGACTAATGCTGCAGGGATTCTTCTTCCCTTTTTTAACCCAGTTTACCTTGGAAACTTGCTCAGTGTTATTGTATCAGCCACAGATGCAATTAACAGATTCTGATATTATATCCCAGCTTCAATAGTAAGCACCCAGAATACTAAGGTAAAAAAAATGCCTCATCTTAGAAATTATGCCTTTGTTGTTCTTTTGAAATGCTCACCTGCACCCACACACTTCTAAGGGGACTGGGGCAGCATAGGCATCCCCACAGTTTGTACTGTGGCAGCCCAACTGCCCAAGATAACTTCGATCCAAAAAAAAAAAAAGGCGTGTGTAATTCTCAGTTCTCTCATTTCTCAAGGAATAAACCCCCTCCCTCCCTTAAGGGAGTTAGAGCTGTTTGCAAACTCAATTAGGATGAAGCATTTGCAAATAGTCCAGTAAAAGAGCACTGCTGCCTGGTGCTGATGCTAATGTTTTTTTTGGAACCCCGCCTCTCACTCTATAATCCAATACCAGGTCTCTTACCACAGTCAAAGTCACCAAAAGCTTTGTTAGAATCTCAGAACACCACACGGCCTCCCTCCCTCCCTCCTTCCCTTCCCACTGATAGCCCCTGTATTAATTCCGTTGGAAAGGCATTGTGGCATTAGGTGAATAGGGAGGCTGTATGGAAGTGTAAGTCAAGCTCTTTGGGTAGATTCTTCATGCTGTAAGCTCAGCTGCAGGAACTGGACACAGAAATATGTTAGAAATAGTAACATTTCCCCCTAGAAGCCAGAGGTGCTTTGCCTATTCTGATGAGCAGCTGAGTTATGCTCTTTGGTCTCTCAAAGGCAGAGTTGCCTCGAAACCTCATGATTGAAAACACTCCTACTTTTGGGGGAAGCACAGAAATTGTGAACTCAGACCTGTGCACAACAGAAGGAATTACGGATTTGCAAATGCAAACGCAAGAGAGTACATAGACTGAATTGATGTGTCGTATAATTACTAACTCACTTACCCTAAACAAAGTAACTCACCAGCTTGGAAGTACAGCTTGTTGTCATGGAACTTGCTTGATATTTGGTGCTAATAAAAATTGAAGTTTTAAATCTCCCTGTGAAGTCCGTGCATTGAAGTTCTTCCCTATTAAACACCTTCTTATTCCTGACTGTGCTCCACAGCTGGTTACCCTGACACAAAACAATCTTATCAAAAGGTCCTTTGAAATAAGTGCTCACAGGTTTCAAAGAAGAATCATCACAGGAAAAACTGGCACAATTAAAAGCTTGCTGCAAATCACACTCTCTTGTTCCCGATGGAATCAGGAGTTAATGTACATTCAAAACATCTATGTGCATGTGTTGTTCAAACCAGAATACTCCAGTGCAAGCACTGTTTGCTATGGGAGGCACAGGACTCCAATCTATCCAAATATCTGCACCAAGAAAGGTGAGGAAGAAAAGGAAAAAAAAAAAAAAAGGCAGGTATGAAAAAACATAAATGAAAATTAAGGGAGAAGCTTGGTAATGGACAAGAGACCTGAGCAGACTGATTTTCCCCACTGCAAGGTACAAAGATAGAGCAGCATCCCATGAAACATGTGGTGACCCCGTTCAGAACAGGCCCTGTGTCCTGTTCCAACTGCTTTCCTGTGCTCTTCCGACTGCAATCCCATCTATTCCCCTCCTAGGTGCAGCAGGTTCTCTGAGCTACTGAAGGACACGGGAATACTCAGATGATGAACAGCTGTAAGGGGTACAGACACTGATTTCTCTTACATCCTCCAAATTTCAGCTCTTTCAGCCTTTCAGGAGATCAATCCAGAGAGCAGTGGTGTTGAATTTATATGTAATTTAAACATTACTGAAAAATGCTGAGGATGATGATACACATCTGCAGGTCCTGAGGGAACTGCTGGATGAAGTGGCTGAGCCACGATCCATCATATTTGAGAAATCATGGCAGTGCAGTCAAGTTCCCACTGACTGGGAAAGGGGAAACATAACCCCCATTTTTATAAAGGGAAGCGTGGGATACATGGAGAACTACAGGCCCATCAGCCTCACCTCGCTGCTCGGCAAAATCGTGGAGCAGATCCTCCTGGAAAATACTCAAAGGCCTATGGAAAATAAGGATGTGGCTAGAGAGAGCCAACATGGCTTCACTAAGGGCAAATCGTGCCTGACAAATCCAGTGGCCTTCTGTGATGGGGTTACAGAGGTGGATAAGGAAAGAGTGACTGACATAACCCACCTGGACTTGTACAAAGCATTTGACACTGTCCTGCACAACAACCCTGTCTCTAAACTGGAGAGACATTGGTTTGATGGATGGACCACTCAGTGGATAAGCAACCAGCTGGATGGTCACTCTCAAAGTCCAAGAGGAGACCAGTGATGAGTGATGATCCTTGGGGGTCCAGGAGGACTGTTCAGACTGGCGCTGGTCAACATCTTTGTCAGTGACGTGGGCAGTGGGATCGAGTCACCCTCAGCAAGTCTGCAGATGACACCAAGCTGTGTGGTGTGGCTGACACATGGGAGGGCAGGGATGCCATGCAGAGGGACCTGGACAGGCTGGAGAGACGGGCCCATGGGAACCTCGGAAAGTTCAACAAAACCAAGCGCAATGTCCTGCACCTGAGTCAGGGAAATCCTGACAGGCTGGGCAAAAATCATGACAGGTTGGGCAAACGCAAATACAAATACAGGATTGAGAGCAGCCCTGAGGAGAAGGACTTCAGTGCTGTTGACAAGAAACTCAACAGGACCAGGCAATGTGCTCTTGTATCCCAGAAAGAAAAGCAGCATGGCCAGCTGGTCGAGACAGGTAATTCTCTCTCTACTCCAGTCTAGGGAGATCCCACCTGCAGTACTGCATCCAGCTCTGGGGCTCCTGACATAAGAAGGACATGGACCTCCTGGAGCAGGTCCAGAGGAGGCCACAAAGATGCTCAGAGGGCTAGAGAACCTCTCCTGTGAGGACAGGCTGAAAGAGTTGGGATTTTCAGAGTGGGGAAGAAATAGGTATTAGAAATAAATTCTTGACAGTGAGGGTGGTGAGGGTGGAACATGTTGCTCAGAGGAGTTAATGGATGCCCCATCCCTGGAAGGCCAGGCTGAACGGGACTGTGAGCAACCTGATCTAGTGAAAGGTGTCCCTGGCCCAGGGCTGGGGGGTTGGAACTAGATAATCTTTATGGTCCTTTCCAACCCAAACCGTTTTATGGTTTAACAGAACTCAGCGTGTCACAGCTGATCTGTCACAGCTGTTCTGTCACTGTTCCATGGAGCACAGTATCCTGCAAGTGGAAAAATTTTCTTAGTATCAGTGCAGCTGCACAGAACACAAGGGTGGTTCAGCTGCGCAGTCAGATCCAGTGCTGAACTGAGTACCCTGGTGCCTTACGTGCACAAGCAGCTCTGGTGAAGTGTTAAGAGACATTCAGGATAACACTGCCACATCTCAGTGCTGATGATGCAAGCTTATTTAATTTTCATTTTAATTTAGTGAGCTCTCACTGAAATTAAAGATTCCCTGAAAGCTTTATAGCATGAAGTGAAATAGCAAATTAAATTGAAATTGAGATAATCTACAGAAATGTATACACAACTAGAGCAACTCAAAGTCTAGACACCTTTCAGACTGGCAAGTTCTTATAAAAATGAGAAAAAGCAATCTCCTGTAATTCTCAAGCCTTTCAATTTGTCTGAGGACATCTCAGAATGCACCACATTGTGTCTACACTATCACTGCAGTGGGACTACACAGATCTCTATCAGAGAATGAAGTACTATTGAAATGGGTTACGTGAACCCAGAGCACCAGAGAATTTCACATACAGGAGTTTAAAAAAACCCTATTTTCTCTGTCTACCTTACTGAGATAACATATCACAAGCAGCAATATAATTTTCACTTCAGCATTTTCAAATAGCAACATTTGCTTGTTTGAAAGCCTAAGCAAGATCTCTGTTCAGGTAGGAAAGTTGCTCAACTCTGCAATTTTTGTTTTTCAAGTCTGTGTGAAACTGTTCCTGCAGCAAAAATATAATAAGTGAAAACCCACAAGGAATCACACTCTGGGTGTACAGACGTACACTGAAGGAATTTAAGCCCCAGGAATGAAAGTAGATTTCCCAGTAGGCAAAGTTGAGCTGTAGTTTCAGTTAAGTCTTCAGTGAAATTTTTGAAGCAGAGAATATGATGATTCCCCAGGGAAACTGCACAGCCACAATGCCTAAGCATATTTAAAGATTATCATTCAGGGCTTTTAACTCGAGCTCTATGTTTCTATTAATCCACTGAGCTGCCAGCCCAATCTCACACTGGCAGGCTCACTGCTCTCTAACAATTGAGAGCTTATTAAATATTAAGGTCTTAATCTTAAGTACTTCTGTTTGACTGAGAAATTCTAAACAGAGTGCCGAAGATAAACATTTTCCCACTTTTATATATATATACACAGACATGTATATACTGAGAGAGAGAGAGAAAGAGAGGAGTATTAGATAAAGGCAAATGTCCCCAAACCAGCAGGAGAATTGTGTAATAAATCCACTCGCTTTAAAGCAGCCCATGTATCCCCGCAGTCACATTCCCTTCCAGTTGTCTAGACCCAGATTTCACAGGTTTACCTCTAAAGGACGAAAGCTCACCTCTCTCCTGCCTTGAAATGCCAGCTTAGGAATTACAAACATGCTCACAGCAGGATTCACACTACTCTAATAATGCTACACTACTGGTAAAGAGACAGACAAACAGGTAAAGGTAGCAGGACCAGCAGCATGTCTGGTACTTGATCTCTCCGACTTTCCATTCCATTATTTTTAAAAGCATTCAACTAAGATAGCTTTCGCTTAAAAAATTAGGCTAAAATGCATAAGCTGGATGTGTATCCAGTACAAGATTTTCTGCAAAATCATTTTCTACCTAACAGGGACAGGGGTCATCTAGTCAGATGGCTTTCCTCTTCTATTTCAGAAGGATCACTTTAGATCCAGAACAACTTGGGGTGGGAGAAACCAGGAAAGTTTTTCGTTGAGATTTTTAGATTTTCATACTGTTAAGGCTTTCTGCTAGAACCAACAGTAAAAGAGATGGTGACTGGGAAAACGGTCAGCAGCAAATGAGGGTCCTGTTTCAGGACCTCTCTTCTGGAAAGGAGCCAGGGAGTACCCACAGGGTGCTGAAATCCCACTTGCCTCTTACACAGATCTGTAGTGCAAGCACTGCTGCCCCCTGAAGCAGCCCTGTGAAGTCACACGGAGTGTGGCTTTTGCACTGTCCGTGGAAACAAGACCTTCCTGGATTACAGAATTCATCTTCTTTCTCTGCGCCCTTCTCTTCCACTCAAGCTTTCTGCTGGAACCAGAGCTGCTCCTCTCTTCACAGCATCACCATTCCCCTGAGGGCTAGCACACTGAAACCTCTCTGGCAGGAATCAGAGCCACATCAGCTTCTCTACAAACAAACTTGAATTTCCCTTTCTAGACAATCTCAGATATCAAACAATGGTCAGATAGGCATTACACCACAGGAGCAAAACGTGGATCTTGCCACAAAATGAAAGCACTAAGGAGCTTAGAGTCTGTGTGTACACATGCAAACCTAGAGACAAGTCAAAACTAGAACGGTGGAATTAGTGCTGAGGTAAAACACAATGAAGCAGAACACCAAGCAGCTGCCTGAGACTCTTTCAGCAGGGACATCAGCACAGGCTGGTGGATACCCTGTCCTGCTCTGGGCCAGGGGACATCACTCAGACACGGGTAGCACGTGGGCACTGTCATTCCCATTACAATATTTATATGTGGGCCCAAGAGGGTACTTGCAAAACCAATATACTCACAAAAATTTTCCATTATTTTTTCAAGTGGAAAGCCACCATTCGGATGCATTTTGGCCAGAGGTGTAGCTGAGACTCGGCCTCATGTTTCCCTGACCCATGTAATCTACAAGGCCATCAGTATGGGACAAAGTACTTTCAATTCCTGTTTGATGACCACAAACAACATTTCAGAAAAGCAATTTCTGCAGTTAGTGCAGTCAAGTAAGGAGGTACTGACGGCTAGCAAACGCATAAAACTTCAAGCCCTCTGGAACAGATAATACAGCATGCAGAATTATGTAAGTCGTTTTGTACTGCTAGTCAATCCCTTTATTAAAAGGGGATTACAACAACCACAGCATTTGGTGTCATTCACACACACACAACCCATGTATTAACTCCTGTATATGCAAAACTCAATTTAGTGATATGCTCCCGCACTCTGCTTGTCCTGTCTCCCATTCCCCCTTCCCCAAGCTTTTTACATACAAGAATGTCAGTAGCTGATTTAAATTTCTAAAGAAATGGGGGTTTAACGTTTACCCAGAACTCTGTGAGTGCTTGTCCTTCTTCCACTAGTGGCCCATATGGCCTGAAAAATGGTAAGGTCTGCAGAGAGACAAAGTTTAAATAAATAATATTCAAACTCCTTTGTAAGACCTACAGGCCAGTCCTTGAAATAATTACAGATTTGATAATGAAATGTTCTTCCATTTATCAAGTCTTTTTTTCTGTCACCTAGTTTGGTTTATTCATGCTCTATTCCATACTTGAACACCTATTTTATAAAAACAGTCTTTAGAAATACTAACTATACATACTTACAAATGCTTCTTTATGCAAAAGTAACAAAACCAAACCACAGAATCATTTTTATGGACAAAACACTTGAGGTGCAAAACAGCTTGAAGAAAAATAATGTGTTACTTAGGTAAGCACAGGAAGGAATTATTCTGATAATCTGCAGAACAATCCATGACTCATTAAATAAAAATAAGCTTTTCAGCTTCTTTCTAAATTAATTCTTTTATAATCTTTTGTCTTCAAAGGAAAGCCAAGTTTGCCTTGCCATAAATTCTATTCAATAATAATGGCAAAAGATTGAGACATTTATCAGGACACAGGTAATCTTGAAGCTACACCAAACACCCTTCCTCAGGGTGATGCACATTTGACGGGCTACTAATAGAATCCTTTCAGCTGAGCATAACAGGTTTTACTGTCTGGCAGAAAGCAAGGTTTTACAGTGAAAGAAAAGCACTGCATAGAGAGATACTCTGAGGGCTTACCAGGTGCTGCTGCTTTCAGTGCTGCATTTCCAGACCCCTCCAATACAATCAGAAATTCAAAACCTTTTTCATGTGCAGTGAGTCAAGCCTATCTCCTGCTCTATTAGTGGCTGCAGTCAGTCTGAGTTACATCTCCCCACCACCATGAAGAAACTGCCCAAATTTATGTGACTGACACCTGCACCGTAGAATGCTTCACACTAAGCAAAGCTTTCATTATTTTGGGGTTGCCCTGAAATTAGAAGTAAATTCTTTCAGATGCTACTATTTACTTCCAGAAAAGCTCCAAGTGAGTTATTTAATGCTGCCTGTGCAAATAACCTTAAAACCCTTTTTTATTACAAAAATAGCATTATCAGTAAAAACTGGCTAAGCTACACAACTTCATGGCATAGCTCTGTTCTCCTTTTGATTGTGCACAACTAAAGTCTACTCTTCCGTTCCAAGTAATGGTTTTAAACTTCCTGCAGGATGGGAGAAAGGCATTATTACTTTTTTGATTCCTCCTAGTCTTGCTGAGTCAACACAAGATGAAGCAGAATTATGTTTTTGTTTGAGATTCATCAAAAGAGCTGAAATCAAGCTGAGCTGCACTGCTAAATTCTGTTTTAATTAGAAACAACAAAAATCCATGAAAACAAATGGGCTCCCAGACATGCAAGTCAGTGGCAAAATGGAATCTTTAAGCAGCAGTGGTCCCTGAACACCAACAGTGCTTGAATGTCAGCAGAAAAAAAAAAAAACCAAACAACTTTCACTTACAAAGAAAACAGCTTGGAAATGAAAGCTGACCAGCAGTTTGACTCAGACATCAGACAAACACAGAGGCCAAACAGTCAGTCTCAAAAGAGGGAAATACATCCCCCAAAGCACACGTGCAAGCAAGTTTAAAAAACACAAGGTTAGCCTTGCAAAAGTGATCCACTACAGATCCTGCTTCCTTTTTGTCTTTTCAGCTTACCCAGACAACATGCAGAAAGGACGGGTTGGGATGGAGAGAAGATGCCTCAGAGGAGTAACAATTCACCTTATGACAGGAGGACTAACACACAATTATGTTCCCTTGGAAGTGTATGATCAGTGACATTATGACTAGGAAAATATTCGGGCCTTTTAAAGATCCAGCTACTGTTGATGGCTCTATGACTTATTGCAGTAGTTATTTCCTCCACCTGACTGCACGTTGTACAAATTACTATTTCCATTTATGCTCTGTATAACTACTTGTCTCCGTATCTACCAGCAAAGCCATTTTTCCTCAGTGTGTGGTGGTGAGGGGAAGGACTCATCAGTTCTCACAGAACCAGTCAGAATGGCAGCATGCCCCGTTCACCTTGACATGCACACATCCCCAGCTTGCTGCCAACAGATTGTTCTGCAGTGAGTGATTTGGAGAAGACCCTCACAGTGTCAGTGATGAAGGGACCCTACTTTGCTCTGGTTTGTGTAACTCAGCAGCAGGGTCTAGCCAGCACGTGGTAGGAGACAGAATCATAGAATAGCCACAGTTGGAAGGGACCCGCAAGGATAATCAAAGCCCAGCTCCTGGTCCTGCACAGCACAGTCCCAAGAGTCACACCATGTGCCTGAGAGTGTTTTATCCAAATGCTTCTTGAACTCTGTCAGGTTTGGTGCTGTTATCACTTCCCTGGGGAGCCTGTTCCAGTGCCTAAACACCCTCTTCGTGAAAAAACTTTTCCTAATATCAAACCTAAATCTCCACTGGCACAACTTCTGGCCACTCCCTTCGGTCCTGTCAGTGGTCACCAGAGAGAGGAGATCAGGATCTGTCCCTGCTCTTCCCCTCACAAGGAAGTTGTAACTGCAATGAGGCCTCCCCTCAGTTTCCTCTTCTCCAGGCTGAACAGACCAAGTGACCTCAGCTGCTCCTTGCAAGGCTTCCTCATTAGACCCTTCACCTTCTTTAGCTGCTTTCTAATACCTTTATATCTTTTAAACTGTGGTGCCCAAACTGCCCCCAGCACTGGAGGTGAGGCCGCCCCAGTGCAGAGCAGAGCGGGACAATCCCCTCCCTTGCCTGGCTGGCGATGCTGTGCCTGGTGCCCCCCAGGACACCCAGGGTCATAAACTCTGGCTCCCATTTGACTTTGTGACAGGTTTACTACCTGGCACTGAAAAAGTAATTTTCTCTTTCCACTTTGTCTGCCAGGTCTGTTTAAAGCTGCATGCTCTTTGGAACACTGTCCACTGTACCTTTTTCCCAATGCAGTTATCCCTACCAACCAAGGGCTCCTGAGAAGAAGGGAAAGGCTTCTCATACACCTCTGATGAGTTCTTCTCATATCCATGTTGAGTTTAATACTGCACACACATGAAGCTCAAATTATACACTAATATGTGTACCTGCAACGAGTATTTACAGTATTCATGCTGTCATCTGCAAAATTCACTTATTAACTTTTAGTGCTCTGCCAAAAAGCACTGGGAGAAGCCATCAAAAAAGTCACCTCGGTTTTGACAAATACATGTGTCAAAGACAGAGCACAGCCTGCCAAAATATTTCATAGTCCTAGGCTCTAAAACAGACAGTCCTCAAAAATAAACAGGGATCATCTTGGAACACAGGGGTTTGGATTTCACCTTGCTAAATCTACCTCTCTGCCGGTCCTACAGAAGGAAGAAAAGGAGAAAGTGCATTTTTTCTGAAAGCAATTGTTCTGCCCCATTCCCTCCCTCTCATCCCCTTCAAACAGCCACACTGTTTCTCTCTGTTTCCCTACTCTGCCCTGCCCAGCGCCTTAAGAGACATGGGCAGATAAACTTCTTGCAGCCAAGAGGAGAAGGTGAAATCTGAATACAAAACGGGGACCTTGCTCACAGGTCAGTCTATACTAGACACAACAGGAAAGTTTTCATTCTGGGGATGATGATTATTCTCCCTGCCATCTTACATATTCATTTAACTCTTACTAAAGCAATTAAAAAATCTGGTTCAGTAAAAAAAGAAAACCCTTTTAAAAACTGCTGATCATTCCCTCTTGTATCAAAGGCAGTAATTCTAAATCTTAAAGTAAATTTTAAAGGTACAATTTAACCCTCAGTGCTTTAAAATAGTTGATAAACTGCTAAACCAGGCTTTCAAGACATGAGCTCAGCCAATCTCCTGTGTGAAATTGCATCCTCACATTAACCCCAATTTCAGGGTTGATGTGAATGAAGAAAGGAAGAATTAGATGGAATTTAAAATCCTGACCCACTGTTTGACTCAGAAAGTCCATCTAAAACATTTCCCGACTAACAGCAAGTGCAATTTCATTTTAACAGAAATTTCTGAGCTGAAAAGTAGAAGCAGGATGCAAAGGCCTCATACAGCAGACAACAATTTAGTGCTGTGATTCTAAAAGCATCATTAAATAAAATATTTTCTAGTGTTAATTCCAGCTAATTATATCAGCAAGCTACCTAGACTGAAAAAACCCCAGAAGAACTCATTTTAAGTTGTCCCTACAGTTGCAAGACAGGATACAATGGATTTGTAAAGGGGGACCGGTTGTCATTTATGAAGAAACTATTTACTTGTACTAGAAGAAATGCTCTGCATGAAATATGCCAAACACCTCCACCTGGTTCCCCAGTAGCTCCAGCTCTAGTGCAAAACAAATACACTTTGGCTTTCACTTAGCCAGGCTGATCAGTTGTTTTAATGAGAGCAAAATGAAAAATATTATTAGCACTAAGGTTTTTCTACAATAGGACATGAAACAGCAGAGCAAAAATAACACAACCACTTGTTTTACACAAAAGCTCCCAGCACAGCAACTGAAACAGCCCCTATAAACAAGGGGGAAATCAGCCCAGAGGTAGCTGCCGTGAGCAGAGCTGAGCTTTGCCACCCTTCCTCCCACAATATCACTCTAATAACTCTAAGGAGTAGGGAGCCAGCTTTACAAATGGCATGAATTACTCTCTCCTCCTCTCTCTCAGTGTGGTCACACAACACTCCCAGGCACATTTTCCCTAACTTCCATAGCACAAAAAATGCCGATTTTGCTACTGCTGGGCCTTCATCTGCTCATGATAGACAAGCATGTCTGCTCACAGAATTTGTTTTGTTCAGTCCCCAGAGGAGCAAAGGAAAACAGAAAAATATTGCAAAACCTGTAATAATAGCCAAATCACCTATAGCAACTTTTCTGGCCCACATAAGTTCACTTGAAAAATCAGAGAAGAAACCTTAAAGATTGCGTGAAAATGGACACAGAGAGTCCTAAATAATTTCCTACACTGGGCAGTAATTCTGCCTATTGGCCATTTTTAGTCACAGTCCCATCCTCCACAACTGGAAGCAAAGAGAGCATATAGTGGAGTATATGCTCTCCACCAGGACACTGGAAGAAAAATGACGGGATCATATCAAAAGTCCTACCTCGGTGAGGTAATGAGATTGTAAGGAAGAATAGAAAAATAACGTTTAGTGAAAATTAGCAACGTTTGTATGGGGACTTTATAGCTGCTTTAACACTTGCAGATGTATGCAATAAATAAAGGAAAACAATATTTAGCATTACCTTTCAGAGCAGGATGAGAAGCAGAGGTAACCATAATGAGTAGACTTTACATATTGGAGGAAACTTGAAATCTCATAATCTTCTACTCCATCTGCACTAACCTTTGAGGAAGGTGAGGCAGATCGCTCAGCCAGTCCCTGCTGCAGCCAGACACAGAGCAGGAACTTAACAGCAAAAGGTGACAAAGCTGGAATATTAGATAGCCCAGCTCCGAGAAACTGCCCCTGGATTTGCAGAAGTGCAATGATCTGGGAAGCCTTACAGCAAGTCACTTATGCAAAAAACCCCATGGTATACAATCTAGAGATGAGAGGGTCTTTATATTGGCGTTATAACCAATTAAACATTGAACTATATCCAGAAAAGGTAACTCGTATAAGTAGGAATGTAAAACAATAAACTGTATTAAATTTTGAGCCTTAGATTCCATTCAGCCACATTTTTTTTGCAAAATAACATTTTGTTATAATATTCTTGTTCCAGTAGAATACATTTTAAAACACATTTTACTTTTCATTTCATATACTAACAAGATAAGTGATGTTATTTATTTTTGCAACTGTTTGAATAAGTAGTGTTAATCAAGTTCTATTCCAGTTATTTTTTCATATTAAGCTGGGGTTTTTTTCTAAAGAGATGATATATTTTTCCCCAGCACAGACTATCAAAGTGATTGCCTGGCAGACTACAAAACACCAATTCAGGCTTACTTAATTCACACTTATTACATATAAAAGTGATCACTGAAGGAATATTATTTTCAGGAAATAGCTGCATACAACCTCTTTAAGCTACAGAGGTAGAATCCATCTGCTTTGTGCTGCCATTTGTTTAACTGAAGTCACAGAGCTGCACTGTGTACTAATCAAAACAGTAAACTTCAAAAGACACGTCCCAAATTCAGGAGAGACTGTAATTACAGTTCCTGTGAACATCCATTAGCTTTGCAGGCTCCACAGACGAGCATGCACAAAACACTTTCCCCACTCTTACAAGTAATTACCACTGGCAGCTCACAGCAGAAATGAAAAAAGCATTTCATATTTTTGCTCAAGCCCATAAACATTAAACTGTTACAACTCACTCAACGATTCTTTATAAGAAGCGGTTAAAGAACCTGTTTTACTATTGTCATCCTTTGATCTACCTTATCACCTTCTCTCTTCTCTTTCTCTCCCAACTTTCTTACCTGGACACTACACTTGGTTCTGCAGTTTCATACCTATATATGATAAAAAAGGAACTATAACATGAAATACTGTAGCAATTTTTCTTGAAGAAGTAGCACCTCACAATGAGCCAAGTGAAACAACTTACTTTCCACAATTCTCTGTTAAATCTGCTTCTCATTACAAAGATGCTATGGTAGCTGAAGTTTTCAATATATACTTACCACAGGACAGAAGATGGAAAGCTGTTATCCCAGAGGAATGGTCCGTGTGGTCCTACAAGCACTCAGATATGTCCTCTTTTCTGTCTTCGTAAGATATTTCATTGTATACAGGACAACCTCCCCTGCCCAATACCTGTTAAAATGATGTGTGTGATGATAATTGACAATAAAAATACCAGATCCGTATTGAAAGCCAGCTGGAACAGAATCAGCTGCTATTTCTTTTTCTCAGTGAATGCAGTAAAAATTGTGCAGAAAAATGTATTTATCTTGTAAGTCTAATCCTCTGTAAGTCTAACCCAAAAAAGAAAATCACCCAAAAATACAAGAACAAAGGTCAATTGGAAAAAAATCTCCACTTGGCATCAGGTAGATCAAAGATACCTTTACATTCATAGGTGTTGAGATCTTATACAAATTCAAGGAAACTTTTCTTGCAACAGAACCAGATTATACAGCAAAACTTTTTTCTTTCTTAATGCATCTTAGAAAACTTAATAATAATACACTGTGTTCAAATAAACACACATCCATTTCACTGCTTGCTATAGTATTAGAAACACTAAATATTTCTCCCCAGTCATACCCTTGGTCCTTGAAGTCCAGTATCTTTGGTCTTGCCCTGCCAAGTACCTCATTTTAGGAATACCTTTTTTATTAAGGAATAAATAATTAAGTGCCACTCCAGCACTCTCTCCCACCTTCTGCCCCTCACACAGTTTTCACCACTTGTCATAAAAAAGATGCTCTGCAGGACCCCCTTTCATACCAGCATCTCTCTCCTGTGTTACTTTTCATAAATGTGTTGAGGTGCAAATTTCAAAAGAAAGCTGTTTTCATTGTGGCTCACTGATTTCTCAATTCTCTGTTAATACAAGACAACCTGACCTTCCTACATATTGAAAAATTAGGGAAATGCAAGATGGACCCATCAAAGCTGTTCTGCATTCATTCTGGAACTCACATGTCTTCTGATGCTCATTTCCTCTTTTCATTTTTCTTTTTTTTTTTTTTTTTAAACAGAGAATTTTATGGAAAAGAATAATGCTAACTTTGTTTCTTTTCGAATATTATTTCTAAAGCAACAAACGTGTTTTGCCTTTAGAGACAAAGGCAACATTCTTGGCCTCAAGCACCAATATACCATGGATGGCTCAAAATCCTATCTGGTACTTCTTATCTGGTATTTATTTTTCATGATACAGCAAGCATTAGTTTTATCTTTTTGAAACACAGAGGTATTTGTTCTACCTCTAAGGATGGAAAAGACATTTCTTTCTAACATAGCTATACTCAGAGACAAACAGGAATCATGAACTTCATAAAAAATCATCACAGAATATAAAAATAAGAAAATTGTGATAAATTATGTATATCTTTTCTAGAGAGGAAACAAGCTAAAATGAAATATCATTTTCTTCCCCACATCCAATTTGGGAAGCTACCTACTAGCTAATATAGAACTGGATGCCATTTCAGAACATAACCCCTTCCACTGCTGAATATTTTTTCCTGAGACACTCAGGTCCAATAGTGCCACTGAAAGCAGAAAAAAACAATGTAATAGAATTTAATTCTTGTGCTATTCTAGAAACCATTGCCAGAGTCACTTTAAATTGCTTTTGAATGAACTAGAAAGTTCAAGTTAATTGAACACAAGGATTCACGTAGCAAATTATCTTACTACTAATGGTATGGAAGAAAGAAACCTGATTAGTAAACCCAGCTGGATACTCACAATATGAGAAGTTGAGAGATGCCAGAACTAAATCAGAAAGGTGAAGATCAATAGTTCTTTAATCAATGGTGGATTACAGTGGGATTTATTCTGCTGAAAACAGCAGGGGCAGATAAATTCCCCGCTGAGATTAATTACTGGGAGGGGTGGATGTGAACAGAGGAGTGCAGTTATCTTTGTGACAGCTGTAAGTGGCAAGAAGAACACCAGTGGGAGGAGAGAGCTCTTTGCCTGAGTCTCTGCTGGTGACCAATGACACCCTCATCAAATTCCCAGCACCTCTTAGTTCCTTAGAAGAAATTGCCTTGAAGCCTGTGGATTTCGACAAACACAAATACTATAAACCAAGAAGCAGGGACACATTTTTTGGCTTTGTTTTTAAATGGATGGGTTTTTACAGCTGTTGGGCTCCTAAAAGATCCATATTATGGAGACAAAAGCAGCAGCGTGTGCAGCTGAAGAATGACAGCTTCATGCACAAAGATGCTGATGACATTCACAGCCCCTGCTGAAGTCAAGGGGTAGTCAGAGCTGCTGGGGCTCTGGGGACAGGGAATCCATCACGGCCATGGAATCCACGATCACCGTTAGAGCCTTTGTTGCTGAACGTTACAGTTCCCACAAACTGGCCACTAACGCATCATGCTCCAGGGCTAAATACTGTAACTGAGACACCAAGCAGGCTAAGCAGAACACAGAAATCACAGAGCATCTCTTGTAACAGAACCGATTTAGAAACAGGTCATAAATTGAAATTACTGTGACTTTGAAGTACTTAAGGAATTTACTAACATGACAAAACAAAGAGAGACAACAGCTTAGCTCCTTAGTGCTTGATTTTCTACCAGCTTGAGGGCATCTTCTAATTGGTCTCCCCTCCTGACATTTCATGTTCACCTACCTTACCAGAAGACAGCAAGATGCAGAGAGTCCAGCAGATTTTAAATTTGTTGGATGTAATATTATAGATTTATTTGTTCTCTTACTTTGGTTATTACCAGCAGTTCTTTGAGAGGTCTTTGTCTGATCACATGGCATCAACTTTCCCACTTTATTTCTTGTAGAAAACATTTCAGAAAATATTTTCAACTCTGACTCCATCCAGCTATGTTGGTCTGTTTTCAATGATTCAGAACTCAGGTGCTTTAAGAGAAATTTCTGTGTTTTTTTCCTCTGAATTTTATCAGATACCAACAATCATGACTGTGTGGCAAATCAAAAAAGATTCTTTATTGGGAAAAAAATGCAAGTTTAATACAGATATTATATAAATTACAAAAAATGTTTTAAAAACCACCTCTCCAGGATACCCAGATTAATTGAAGGTGGAGCCTCAGTGAAGCAAATAAAGTCTTTCTCAGATCATCTCTTGTTTTAAAGCAGGTCATAAAAATAGTCCAGGCCTTGTCCCAGCTCCCAGATGGATATTCCAGTGCCCAATTCTTTTGCAAGCTCCAAGCGCAAGTGGATGGACTAAGAGAAAGACACATAAAGCAATCACATTTCAGTCAGAGATACCAGACACTCCATACTGCTGTCTCTTCATGCCATTATCAGACTTTTTAAAAACATCTACCCTTGAACCAGCTACTGAAAAACCTCGTCTGTATTTCAAATACTCTCTGGTTAGCAAGCAATCATTCAGTCAAAGACAGTTAATCGTACCAGTTAATTCAATGACCTAATAAAAGATTACCAGCTAAATTGACAAAATGCCACAGAAATAAATCAGATTTATGAACTATGCAAAGGACTATTCTAATTTAGGCTATCATTTCACAATGTACAGAAATTCTAACTCTTCCCAGAAATGTCTCAGGGGTAAAATAAAACCTTATCACTGAAGACAATCAGAACAATTTGTCAAATACCATCCAGATCTCTTGCCTACCCTTGCCTTTTCCCAGGACAGAGTCACAGTTCACATTACAAAAATTCTATTTTAAAGAGATTCTTGGAGATAATAATTAAAACTATCTCTATTTGAGCTCTAGCCATTGATTTAGAAGAGTTAGTTTAGCCATTGGTTTACAAGGGAAGCAATGCCACAGTTCATGTTCTACACCTTTTTTTTCAGTTCAAACAACAAAAGTAATTATATTTCAATCTTTTGCTCTCAGGTTTTCTTACTTTGAACTGCAGCACTGCAGCGTTTAAACTACTCACAATAGGGATGTGTTTAAAAATCATTTCCATGGGAAACAGAAAAAAGTATCACAGCACCATTAACAGATCCACTGGGCCTGGCATTCATGACTGCTTTTAACTAATCATGAACAAACTAATTTTGAGCAACCTGTCAGTGATTATAATGTTAAAAAGGGAAAGAAACACATTTTTCATGAGCTAATAACATTCAGTGTTTCCCAACCATCTTGACTGGCATACAAATCTCAAAATATTTAATTACAAGCTTGTTGAAAATGGAAAGAAAACCCATTTCCAGGCATTCACCAATCAGCACAGTTGAGTGGTGGTCTGTTAGAGAAGAAATAATGAAAGAAATGTACAGGAATGAGTGTTCTTAACCTGGTTAGTACTGACAATGGCAGAGTGAAATCCTTCCACGAGGCCAAAGAGAACACAGCAGAACAGTACAAGTTCTCTTTTCTCTGACAGATTCACAATGAAACTTTCTAACACTCCCAGACACACAGCACTAGCAAGAACATAGTTAGACACGGTAGTTAATATCCCAGATGTCATAGTGCTTCCATCAGTATTAGATTAATGAGGGGAAATAGCCTTTTACTCATGGTGCTTAAGATTACAATCCTGTCCGGGAAAACAGAGCCTTAGATCATTTCATACTAGTTTAACCATAAAAAAAAGTCTCTGTTCTCCATAAATATGACGTAGTTTCACTACAGAAGCAATTCCCTTCCAATACTAAAAGCCAGCAGAGGTTTAACATGCTGACTTTAGTTTGAGAAGATCCAAAGACAGCTTCCTAGGAACTCAGGCTGTAATTAACCATTTTATTCTGTATTCTGCTATACTGTAGACTATCGTGTAGAAGTTTTCGAAACACTAAAATATGTTCCACAGAAACAGAACTGAAGAAAACAGGGTGATGCAGGCTGACAGGGAGAATCAGGACCCTGTTACAAAGGAAGGCAGAAGTTCTCCAAGCTTCCAGCCACCATGATGAGAAGGAAAATTTCTTTGGTACCTTGTCTGAGAATCTGCTAACAATGTGTCTAACAGTACACGAGCTGTGCATTCGAACGGATCCTCTCACAGCACTGGTTTGCTCTGGTGTGTCTTATCTCTAGACGTGCAAAATCTTCAGAGATCCCAAAAACCATTATGCGTGAGAGAAAAAACCAACCTTCTTGCACAGGCAGCTGAAGCGTTGAATCATATCAATTTACATAACATTTACATGAGGGCAAACTTCTTTCACAAAAGCCTAAACTCAGTTCAGCATTTTCTGAAATGTCTCAGTAATGAAAGAGGTCAGCTAAACATCTCTGTCCTCTTACAGCCCTCTGACCTGAGAAAGTGGCACCTACCTTCAGTGTCGGGTAGAAGACTGCATGTTTTCCTCCCTTATTTCTGCAAAACAAGAAAACTAAATAGTCACAATAGCTTCGATAGATAATAGCATTTTAAACTAAGGTTAGAATCCAAACCCAGTTTTATTCTTTTCCACCAAAAGGAAACAACCTCAGTGGAAGAAAACTGCCAACTTGATTTTGAAGAAAATATTGGTAATGAAATTAAGGTATGCTAGTATGTTCAGTACGTGAGCATTAATACTTACAAATCAAAGACAGAGACTACTTCCCATTTAGTAGCTCCTATCTTTGATATTTCTTACCCAGTGTTCATGTCACTGAAATCAGACACTTTGGCTATCAACTACCATTCATTCCATATTTGCACTCTGGCTACTCTGTCTCTTGAGGGCAAAGTACAGCCAGAATATTCTCTACTTCTCTTCCTTTTCTACTCCAGATAAGAACTTCTACTCCCTCCTCTTTCCTAATGTAGATGTAAAAACATCACAGCACATAAATCCAAAAAGCTGTTCAGAGAAGGTGCACAACATATCTAAAAGTCAAGTATACAACTGTGTCACTGTCCTGCAGGTATTGGTTATGGGAACATTTGTCAGAAAGGTCCTCCTTTAATGAATGAGCTGAAAGCCCCAAACTTCTTTATGCGTAACACCTCATCCCAGCCAAGAACTGGTTACAACGAAATACAATACCGGCAGTCAGACAAGATTCTTATTTACCCCATACCAGTGGCCTTTAAGAAGGCAAATCTTAAAGAAGGTGAAAGAGGCTTTTGACACTTTCTCCCATGATATCTATCTTCAGAGACAAGCTCAGGAAGTGCAGGCTGGACAAGTGGATGGGGGGGTGGACTGAGAACTGGCTGAATGGCAGACACCAGAGGGACATAATCAGTGGCACAGGGTCTAGTTGGAGGCCTGTCACTAGCTGGGCACGGACACAGGTTGCCCAGACAGGTTGTGGAGTCTCCTTCACTGGAGATATTCCAAAGCCGCCTGGGTACAATCCTGAGTAACATATTCTACAGCTTGAGTAGGGAGGTGGAACAAGATGATCTCCAGAGGTCCCTTCCAACCTTAACCATTCTGAGGTTCCGTGATACTGTGAAAAGGATGACAGAAAACAGAGGATCCAAGAAGAGATCTCACAACAGAGATGTTTGATACCGTATCATAGTAAACACTGAGATATTTTGTTGCAACTGGATGACAAAACTGTCAGATAGTAACAGACAGTTGTGCCTGCTAAATGCGCATGTGAAAAAGATGAAGACATTTGGTTTTCTGATGCAAACTGTGAAAGATTTTCTCCAATTCCCTGAATTACTATCTTTCAGGCTAAATTAAATGCCAGCAGTATAAAATATACAGACAGGCCAAGCTGTACTGGGCACAAATACCAAGGTTGCATTTTAAACCCCTAGTAATGAGAAGGATGAGTTACGAGTGGTCTCACAGCACCACTTTACCACTTTGGCCGGGAGAAAATGTAAAGTGCATGGACAGACCAAGAAGGAATTGCTCCTAAAATCTCACAACTTACATAAATGAATACTTGACTGTGCACTGGGACACGCACTCAGATTTCTGCAACTATTTGTAACAGACAGTCTCTGCCTGCTACATGAAATCATTAGCTGGGCTTTGCTTAAAGATTCATTGGTTTCATTTCTCAACCACTGCAGACATGTAAGATTTCCAGGTGAGAGGCTTTCACCAGGGAAGCAGACATATTTCAGGCCTGGCTGCCATCCCCGTCCAACATAATCAAACCTTTGCAAAACAAAGTGGTAACTGAAAAAGGGATCCTTAAATAACCCTCCCCTGCAGCCAGCTGAACCGCACAGCTGACTGCCAAGCACAGCACACGTGAAGTTTAGAGTGATTTTCAGACACAGTGTGCTTCCTGCATCAAAAATTCCTCCAGGAAGCCCACACACAAGAACCTCCAAAGGTTGGCTTCAAAGAAAAAAGAGGAAGTACTACTGGCAAGCTATCCCTTTCGCACCAGTTCATTTTGCCATCTGAGAAATGTGGTTCAGACATGAATCCCAGAAGCACACCATTCAAACAGAGTGCTCAGAGTCACTCTTTCGAGAGCATGTCTTCATCCAGTGCTCATTGTGTCTCCAACTGGATTTTACATTAAGGATCAGTAAAACAGAGCTTCTGATTTATTCCTCTTTAGTTAACACAAAAAACTGTAATTGTTTGGTACAAAGTAATTTTGCAGCAGGATACCAAATAATTAAATATGAAAGAATACAGGTAGTGATGGTACTCTATATGATTTTTAAAATAATTTTATGGAAACTGGCTGGGGGGTTTTGAGAGGTAGTGATAGTATTTGTTTGGTTTTTAACTTGGATGTANCCGGGAGAAAATGTAAAGTGCATGGACAGACCAAGAAGGAATTGCTCCTAAAATCTCACAACTTACATAAATGAATACTTGACTGTGCACTGGGACACGCACTCAGATTTCTGCAACTATTTGTAACAGACAGTCTCTGCCTGCTACATGAAATCATTAGCTGGGCTTTGCTTAAAGATTCATTGGTTTCATTTCTCAACCACTGCAGACATGTAAGATTTCCAGGTGAGAGGCTTTCACCAGGGAAGCAGACATATTTCAGGCCTGGCTGCCATCCCCGTCCAACATAATCAAACCTTTGCAAAACAAAGTGGTAACTGAAAAAGGGATCCTTAAATAACCCTCCCCTGCAGCCAGCTGAACCACACAGCTGACTGCCAAGCACAGCACACGTGAAGTTTAGAGTGATTTTCAGACACAGTGTGCTTCCTGCATCAAAAATTCCTCCAGGAAGCCCATACACAAGAACCTCCAAAGGTTGGCTTCAAAGAAAAAAGAGGAAGTACTACTGGCAAGCTATCCCTTTCGCACCAGTTCATTTTGCCATCTGAGAAATGTGGTTCAGACATGAATCCCAGAAGCACACCATTCAAACAGAGTGCTCAGAGTCACTCTTTCGAGAGCATGTCTTCATCCAGTGCTCATTGTGTCTCCAACTGGATTTTACATTAAGGATCAGTAAAACAGAGCTTCTGATTTATTCCTCTTTAGTTAACACAAAAAACTGTAATTGTTTGGTACAAAGTAATTTTGCAGCAGGATACCAAATAATTAAATATGAAAGAATACAGATCCCAGTCCTTTCATAAAAACACAAAATACAAATTAAAACACTGCTGAACAACAGCGTTTTTTTTTCTGGTAAGAAATAAAAGAAAAAAATTACAGGCTGAGAAAAACCTTGAGAAATAAACTAAAACTACAAAGGCAGGCGATTTGTAGGTTTAATTTTGGTTTGTGGTT
>VYZQ01014370.1:9041-35857 GCA_013400655.1 Mystacornis crossleyi | reverse complement strand
AAGGCTGTCTCCCAGGGAAAGGTTGCAGCCACCCCACTGCAACATTCTTACTCTTTAAGAAAAAGTTGTTCAATATTTTACTGCCTTTTTGAAAGATTTCAAATCTCTACATAAATTTCTTACTTCATTTTAAAAATGTGTATGGAGCTTTAAAGATTCATATCTGAAAGTCTATGAAATATTTTGATATAGCATCCCTGAATATTTTCCTATGAAAGCTCTTATTAAGTCATACTGTATGAATTTTTGGGGATAAAAATTAGGGTAATTTCATCATCTTTACCATGCCACCATTAATATGGAAGACCAGCTGATAGAATAAATGCATGAAAATTAATCACAGGATTCATACCCGCATATCATATTTAGAGAAAGAAAATAAATGAAAAGGATCAAGTAAGTGTTTTAAAAAGACATAAATATAGTAGGGCTAACACCAACTTCTAATCACAAAACAGATTTTGCTGGAATATGCATAAGGGACATTACATTTTACCTCCAATGTTACGGCCATCCTACAGAAGGGTAAGACCTCTCTGTGTAACACAAACATCTTCAATTTTCCCATGCAGTACTGAAGTCTACTGGCTCAGGATTTCCATGACTAATTTAACAAGCTGTAACACAACCAGTGTAACTACTGTTGGACGTGCCTGTTAAAGTATTTTCAAAGGGGGAGAAGGCTATGGTGTCAGATTTTCATAGCCACTAAGGAAATACTGTCACCAGTAAAGGATGACAGTCACCTCCAGGAGGTGAGTTCTGTTAGACTGTAGGATGCTGCTACTGGGTACTCACACGCCACCCCACATCCAGTGAAGAATGTAGCCCTTATGTACAGAAATAATCTTCCTGCATGGGTCAGCACTGAAAAATCGAAATTGAAGCTTTACAAGTTTTTCTAAAAATAGCAAAGATGGTGATTTTCATTAATGCAAGCAAACGCAGAATAACTTCAGCACCTCTTAAACTTGACTGATTGCGTGCTTAACTTCAACTGCACTGAAAGTGTATTTTAATATAACTATGCAATCACTGTATGCAAAACATACTAATAATTTCTGTAATTTATGTATTCCAAATCATTCTGAAGGCTTAGGAACCTAGCTGTCTTGATTTATCATGAAAGATAACCTAGTTAGACAGTCATCAAGAAGCCATTTTCTCATCCTACAAAATAGAAGTTTTCACTAATGGAGATAATACTATAAAATACCTCACATGAGGGTTTCCTTATGTGCTAGACCCCAGATTTCCATAGCAGAAACTCCTGTCCAAAAGAAATTAATTTTAATTTCAAGGCTGCTCTGCAATGTCAATTGAAGTAACAGAAATGAGAGATGATATAGAAGACTGACTTTAAAATTGTGATCCAGAACCAAATGAAAATACACCACACTATTTGTCAATGTTTCTCAGTAAAAGAATAATCAGTGGTGGTTTTTTTGGTTGGTAGGATTTTTCCCCATCTATATGCAGTGTACATTTGTCTTTCTTTCCCTTATTGCATTTTTCAAGTCCAGTTTGAACAGCCACACTCTATTTCAAGATTCAAGGCTAAGTAAGTTATAATTGTGATAAGGAATTATTACCAGAATAGTAACTTGTATCCCTGAAGATAAGTATCCTAAATATGCATGTGTCAGACCTTGATTCTGTTGCTAAATGCTGTCAGAATTCAGGGTATCTCAAAAAACAAGCTGCAAAGTCAGATTAATCTGCGTTACAAGTGAGAAAAGTGTTCACCTTTGGAAACATGAAATACCCAACAATGGTGATACAGCATTACATCTGAAATACTCGCATTTGGCACTCTAGTAAGTTCTATATTAATTCATAAATAACAGGGACACCATCAGTAGCTCATAAGCTCATTTCAGTACACTGGGGACCTGTAACGTAAGAAGGACATGGACCTGCGGGAATGAGTCCAGAGGAGACTGTGAAGATGCTCAGAGGGCTGGAACACCTCTCCAGGGAGGACAGGATGACGGCTGGAGTTGTTCAGCATGGAGAAGAGAAAGCTCATGGGAAACCTTAGAGCAACTTCCAGTACTGAAAGGAGCCCTACAAGAAAGCTGGAGAGGGACTTCTGACAAGTATGTAGTGACACGTGATGACTTTAAATTGAAAGAATAGGTTAAGATCAGATACTAGGAAGAAACTCTTCACTGTGAGGGTGGTGCGGCACTGGCCCAGAGAAGTTGTGGACGCCCCATTCCTGGCAGTGTTCAAGGCCAGGCTGGATGGGGCTCTGAGCAACCTGGTCTAGTAAAAACTGTCCATGGCAGGGGGGGTGGAACGAGATGATCTTTAAGGTCCCTTCCAATCCAAACCTTTCTATAATAACATTTTCAGAACTATAAAGTTCAGAAATTATGCACAGAAAACACACTGATATAAATACTTATTTCAGTTTTTTCACAGGAAAAAAAAATAGATCCTGAGTACATTTGCTTGCTTTGTTTATTTCAGAAAGACACTTTCTAATTCAGAAAAAAAAGCTTCACAGAAAGGATCAAAGATTAATTTCACATAGTAGTTTTGGGAAATCTGGTTTCTAGGAAAATTTTTGCTCAATTTAGAACTGTTTATTTCTGTAAATCAAATGTGTATTTATATGAATCACTTGGTGGCAGTTATTCTGCATCTTCTGGAAAACAACAAAGTGAAATAAAGCAGATTAGAGATGTCATTGCAATGGCACGTTCCTTTATTAGTCCTGTTCCCTTTGCCTGTTTTTAAACAACACCAAATTTGAGTCTCACCACTCCAGTTACATTCTAAAGTATTCTGTAAAACTTTAGTCTCCCCTCGTAAGAATTTTGCTAAATCTCTTAAGGATCTTTCTCGGAATGTTTCTCTAGTTTTAAAGAAAATTTTCTAAGAAGTTCTAAGAATGTATACAACACTAAATATATGTTTAAAATTATTGTATTTTTATGCTAAAATTCACAAATCACTAAGTATGTCTTGGAAAACCCCTGGAAGAACTTGAGAACTGAAAACATTAGTAACCCAAGCAAGTACTAGGAAACACTTACTGTGACTGAAATGACTTGAATTTTGCACATAGTAAATAATGAAAAAAAGGTGTACTCTTAAACACAGAGAAAAGTACAGTACAAAACCAAGGTCATTTCATTTGTAGAAATCTAGGACAGGTTACTAGCTCACAATCAAGGAGAGAAAAAACTCATGGAGGGAGATTATGTGCAGCAGAAGGAGGCAAAAGAGATCAGGAAAGGATAGAGTTGGGAGACTGAAAATTATAACAATCTTCAGAACTCAGGACAGATTAAGGAAAGTTGAACTGTACATAAGATTTAAGAACAAACATAGAAACATTAGGATTGAAAAAATAATTAAAATACCAATAAGCCTGGTTACTAAAATATCACTACTAAAAAAGTCATTATACCTACCCACACATAATAAAAATGGAAAAGAAAACATCGTCACTCAGCATATCAGAAGTGAATAAAAGCAACTCAATTTACATTATGAATTATGTTTGTAGAGACAGAATAAAAAAATACCTTTTTCACTACCCTACTTGTAAGAAACATTAATATGTAGATTGTGTGCTGAAACTTGCTGAAGCTCATGATGACTCTACAGGGCTGAACTAGATGCTGAGAGCAAGTTTTGCTCCAATCAGTTTAGTAAATCTAAGTGATTTACTAATGAGGGAGCAGGACCTAGGGATTAACTCATAGGACAGCTATTAAACATTCCAGTGCTGGTTTGCTACTCCTACCTCTCATGGTCACAGGCAAGTCATTTACCAACATGGAATATCCCCGTCATAAAACAAGGCTGTACCTGCTTTTACTAGCACACTGAAACTTCACACGGAGTATCATACACACAATCATTACTTTCAACATTACTTTAAAGCCTTATATAAAGAGACTCAGGTCTAATCTGTACGTACTGTCCATAAAGAAATTCTGGAATTTTATTTAACATAGGAAAGAACCATGAAGGATTTGGCAACAATCCTTGCTTGGTGGAAGCCTGATTTTGCCATGTTCCTCTGTATAAACCAAGTAATTTAAAACTCCTTGCATTATGTAAAGGACAAGCTAGCAACCACTAGAAAACACTCTCAGCTAAGCAACAAAGCTGGGAAAGGATCTGGAGCACAAGTCCAATGAGGAGCGGCTGAGGGAGCTGGGGTGGTTTAGCCTGGAGAAAAAGGAGGCTCAGGGAGAACCTTAGAGTGGTTCATGAGTTAAATTTCTGAAACAGAATGCCAGTACAGAAGATGTAGCAGAAAACAGAAAGTAGACATAACACTTCATCTGCTTGCACTCTGGTACCTTCTATTTTCTTTTCCAAAGCATTAGGAATCACAGAATGGCTAAGGTTGGAAGGAACCACTGGAGGTCATCTAGTCCAATCTCCCTGATCAAGCTCTAAGCACATTACTCAGGATTGTGTCCAGACAGCTTCTGAAGAGGTTAAATGCCCCACAAAAAAGGGCAATGCTTAATGCCTCAGGTAATGCTTTATGGTAAGATACTTGATGGTTGTAAAACTTTTCAGTTTTCCTTTGGCCACAATTAGCTAACTAGAGAATCTCTAAAATTAGCATTCACGAAAAAGCTACCAGCTGCTGAGCAAGCCTTTCACAGCTGGAGTTGAACAGCAATGGGGTCTGGTTTAGTGCACTTGCACAGCAGAGGGAAAGAAGTCGGATCCTCAGCAAGAGCCCCAGATGACACAGAATCAGACAGCAAGAGCCTTCTTACAGTACCTCAAAGTGGCCCCCAAGACATTCATTATGCACTGAATGTGAAACTCAGCTTTAATTCAGTAAAAGAAAATTAAATACATCAAAGAAAACGCTGATTAGTGACGTTCTGGTATTGGCTGTCCCAGTGAGGCATGTCAGCAAAGAGAATTAAGTAATTCGTGGAATACGCCCCTGCTGAACTAGGCCATATGCAGTAGAGCTCCTTGTAAAGGGAAGTATGTGGTCTGTTAAGACTGATGTGTCAGACAGGACAATGGTTGAATTTAAATGTAATTTCAGGAGAAATAAGAAATTTCTTGAGAGGGCACACTGTAGTCTAGTGGTTACACTGTGTTAAACATTCATTCTGTGACAACATTAGTTGCTGCATTTGAAATATCTGTAAATCAAAGTCCTGGGCAGTTTCCTTGCTACAGTGACAGTACAGTGACTAAAAGGAATATTACTAGTGTTTTAATAACAAAACAAAACAAAGAGTTTTTCTAATTTCTTTATCTCATAAAATCAGATGTACAGGAGTGAGTGAACAACCACATCTACACCTGTAAAAGTTCTCAAAGCCCAGAGAGAGCAGTTTGACACAGGAGACAGAGAACAGCACTGAAGAACCCTGGTAACTGAAGGAATGTATCGTTCACAATTTTGTATCAGAGAAGAATATAACCTTGTTGAAAGCAGTAAGTAACAAAGTTAAAGTAGTCTTACAGCTGTAAATCCAGCAAAATGTCTTGCTGAGTTAATTCACGCAAGTCATCGCGATAAGTCTCGAATGGGCAGTGGCTGCAGTGCACACATGGTCAGGGTAGTTCCTGTTAGGAAATAGAGAGCGGTTGCAGGCTGCTGCAGTGACAGCTCAGCAAGCTGGAAGAACTGTATCCTGTGGTTTGCCATCGACTGTTTCAAAACCAGTGTGCACAATCTTCAAAGAACTGACAAAATATCAAGCTTTTCAAATAGCAACGTTTAGAAAACTGTGTCTGAAAGACGTACTTGAGGAATTCTCACAGGGAAAACCTGAAAATCCATCAAAACCAAATATTCATCTCATCTTTTGATTACTCAAAATGGTACCGGCACAAATTTTCTCCTAGTGTCCAGTTATCAACAAATGCAACTTGTAAAGCATATAAATTGCACAAAACAAAGTTAGAAACCTAGAGCTGTGTTCATACAGGAGACCAGAAAGAAAGTCAAAAGCAGTACACAGCTGTTCTTGTTCGTCATTTGGATATAACAATTCAGACTTGATAAATTATGATTTACTACTGATGTTTCTGAAGTCTAAATTTCTATTCCTCCATGTCAATTACAAAGATGAATGTTCTTCTAAAAAAATCCTGCCTATAAAGGTAAATTCACAAGGCCAAGAAACACGATTCAAACGCTTCCATCTCCAATTTGCACATGGCACAGTAACACAAAACCTGCATGCTACATCCAATTCTCTAACACACTGAGCACTGCCTTGCAGGTGGTCAAGCACACAGCCTCAAACATTTTCACACATTTTCCTTCTCCTAAGATCCTTTGTTATAGAAGACTTCAGGAAGAACTAAGTGCTCAAATGCTTTGGGCAACCTGGCTTTCCAGACTGTGGAGATCATACCTAAACTGACAGGGAAAAGAGAAGGTTCAGGCCTTAAGAGTTCCAAATCTATCATATTTTCTTTCAAGAGTTGTTAAGGGACAGACTGGTCATCTGTCATGTCACTTAAATACACCTACAAACTTTAAAAAGCTTTGAAATGAATAATTAAGAAGATCATAAATTTTGCACTACCCACAAAATGAATGTACTTCACGTTTTTCAAATATAAAAGAAATGCATATTTCATTATAAAACAACACAGATTGTTGGTGGCAGTAAGAGCTGGATTTTTGCATTATTCACTCATGAAAATATTCATTAATTCAAAGATTGTCTGATGGTGTTCATGCCCTTCTGCAACACTAAGCCCAAGGGGGAGTGAAGGTATTTCAAACCCAAAACTCGCGTGTCCCGTGGTTTTGCTGGCAGTGGCACGCTGGGAAATGCCTGCACGCCGTCCGGTCACTGCCAGTTATACACGGACTGGCAGCCTACAGAGGCATCCAGTGAAAGAATACGGCAATGCCACGACTGCAGGCAGCGTTTCTCCAAGCCCAGCCCAGCCCGTGCAGCGGAAAGTGCTGCACAAGCATTTGGCACGAGCTGAGCATTCCCAGGCAGGGTCACTGCCAGAGAACTGCAATGCGTGGGAGCATCAGCCCACCATTTTCTGTTATCCACTTTGTGTCAGCAGGTAAACGGGAGCAGAGCGTGGCTGTAGATTAAACTGTGAGCAAGCGAAATGACAGAATTGGAAGACAACAACTGCACTGGTACAAGGGGACTAATCCACGTGACCACAGGATACAGGCACGTATCTCCTACCAAGGGCAGTGCAAAGGCAGATTGCAAGTAAATTGGCCATACAGATGCATCTCTTAAAGACAGAACAGCTGTTACACGAATTTTTTCCACAATTTTCTATTTCTGGTGTCTTAGAAGCCTGACTTTCTCTGACTTCAAACCCTCTCAAGAGGGAAAGAAGATACTAGTAGGAATCCACAGTTTTGCAATGAGTAAGGCTTTTTCATCAAATTACTAGACATATGGACTGCTTATCTGGCAACAGTCAGTGGTTGTTTTCACAACAGAGAGACGGCACAGCATTTCACAAATATCTGTGTGGTGACCTCTGCAGTTCACTCCATATATATAAAAATCTGTAAAAATTAGCAAGGCTGCAAAATTTGCTGATGATATGAAAATGCTCAGAGCCAATTAAAAACCAAACTTGACCGAAATGAGTTGCAGAAGCTCAGAGAAACAAATTATGTTGCAATAAAACGGCACCTAAAGTTGGATGCCAATAAACACAAAATAATTATGAGAAAAAATATGGGTTCTGAATAAGTTCTTATTACCCAGAAAAATGACTTTGGTGTTTATAGAGGTTGTTCTCTGTCAGCAAAGTCTAGCACTCAAAAATTGCCAAGAAGTCAAACAAAATATTAGAAATTAATAAGAAAGGACCACAGAAACAGGACCTACAAGTTATAAACTGTTTCACTAACTTCATAAAGTATTCTGAATGCATTTCCCAGTTCTGGTGTTTGGAAGCTCATGATATCTATCAAGAGCATTTCCACAAATCATACAGCAACACTCAGCTAAGGGTCACATTTAACCAGCCTTTGCCAATTTCCAGCCAATGCCACTGTCTGCTACACGTCCCTTTGAACCAGGAAATAAATAAAACCCCAGGAATCATTTGTATTACTTTGCCCGTAAGTACTGTAATCAGTTAGGTGAATGTAAAACTTATCTTGGTTTTAGCACCTGCTTCAATTTTGTTTTCCCACAGGGCAAGTAGGTGCGACTGCAGTAGATGAGGGAGAAATCCAGGTAAATGAAAAAGTCTGGGACAGTTCCATCAGTCATGGTTTAATCCCCATATAGGAACAAGCACTAACAGAACGCGTCAATCACCAGCAAAGTTTGTGGCTCAGGAGGAATCAGAAAAAAGTAGATGAGATACTGAATCATATTAATAAGTGCTGATTTGGTGTATATAAACCTTGCCTGGGAACATACTAAAGTCCAAGGTAAATCTAAGTAAGTGTGTTAATTTTACAGTATTTAGAAAAGCATTAGAAATAGAACCAGGTTGTTAATGTTAATTGCAGAAGCTCTGGCATGTTACTGCTCTAATTTGCTGAGTTAATTGTACAACATACTTAAAGGACCACGGGTTCTGAAATTTGGTATAACATTAGTTTTCCACAAACATACACCATGCAAATATGCTGAGAAATGCCTTAATAAGAGAGTAAACCATGATTTCTGATTTATATATATGGGTTCTGTAATACTAACTAGTCATTAAACATGATCATATTTTTTTCTGAATTAAAGTCTGTTAAACCTTGGAATTTAAGTACACTGATAAAACGTCTGTTATTTTTAATCACTGTTATGGTATTTCAGCAAGTTGACAGAGATAAGCTACATTTTCTAGTAATTTGTTATTCTTTCAATTCTCCCACTGAGAGCATTTTAATTTTCAAAACAGACTGCTTACCAACTGGCTCTAAAAAGTCACTGCCAATGTAATGTCAGTTAATACATAAATGGATTTGCTACAATGATTTTAATTTCTCTATTATAAAACAAACAATAACCTCAAAATTATTTTCTGATCACTGTGACAAAAAAGCAGCAAACACATTATTTGCAAAACTCTAAACATAATTTGAAGAATATACTAACCTACTGTGGCATACTAAAACTATATTCAAGCGGCCCAATATCATAAAGGAAGGTAGTAAATACAATGGTACCATGGCTGAATATCATGGTTGGAAGGTCACTGAGATTTGCTTCAGTGATTTCATAATGGCAAGTCACGATCATGAGGGATAACACTTGAGATGATGCTGTGAAAGAAGTCCAGATTGATAAAAATCCTTGAAACTTGCAAGTGAAAGTGAAAGATGAGAATTCTTGACTTTTGTAATGAAAATAAAAAAACTCCATAAGTAACAAGCACTTTAGGGATCACAAAGCACACATATTTCTTGCCAGTTTTCAGTTTTAGGCTATAACATAGGATAATCTTGGAGTTCCTGTAAGTGCACAATCCCTCAAAGTTTCATCTTACAGTAATTATTAACAAAGCAACATTTCAGGATAAGACATAAACCCATAAATGAATAAAAATGTTTTCCCTTTCAAAAAGACCAGGCTAATCAGTGAAATAGTACATATTTAAATAGTCATTGCATGTCATGATTTAACCCCACTTTGTCATCCCTCCAAAATGAAAACACACCTATAGGACTGACCAAGATTTTAATGGCAGCACCTGAATCAGCTACTCCTTCACAATAAGTAAAATGGACAAAAAGGTAAATGAATCTGCACTAGGGTTTTGTCAGCATAAAGCTTTGCTAGTGAAGGAAAGAATTTTTATCACTTTTCTAGTATTTTAGGCAACTACCAACCTAAACATTTTACATCTTCATGTCCCCTGGCGTAACAATTTTTGCATCAGTACTAGCTAATTTGTGCAAAATGTGCGATATAGATAGAATAGGAAAAGGATCAAAATCAAACTGTGTCCTAACTGTAAAACTGAAATACTTCAATGCCATTCTCTTGGTCACTACAGAGGTATGAAAAAAGCCCAGTGCTTTGAAGCCACTTGACATTTTGTGCAGGTGAGAGGAGCAACAAAATAGTTAACTATGTAAACATAGAAAAGGAAAATTTTTGAAATAGAGAAATAGAATTTACAAATGTAATCCAAATGAAAACCTGAATTTGGGCAATCTAGTGCACCTAATTTCTTTTCTGCTTGCAGCAACTTAAAAACTAGACGTATGCAGTCTATGCATAAATGCATAATTTTTACAGACTTAAGCAAAAACGGATTCTAGACTCCTAGCATTGACCAACTACATTTTGTAAAAGTCACAAAGTCTTTGCTTCTTCCACATCCATGTCTTAGCAAATACCGTATCACTGTCACTTGCCTTAAAAAGCCTTCACATTGCCATTCCATCCATGTTCTATCCAAAAGCAACATCACAGGGAGCTTTTCAGAACCTTTTCTGCACTACAGATCATACAATGCAGTCCCCGATAAATCTTTTAAATATCATTTCTTCAAGAAGCATTTCCATCAACTACCTCTGGCAATTCAGAGACTGTCACTAAGTTATGAATTTTGCTTAAGGTTATAAAAATGTGGCAGCAGTTACGGCCTCAGGGTGCACACACTCTGCAGTTCTCTGTCAGAGCAGCATCTGCTCTCCAAGGCCAGGTGCAATAAACAACCATTTGCTCTTTCTGACCGGCTACTCAGAGGGAGCAACCTTGGACGAGGGCTTGCTGCATACGACAAAACTCACTTTACTTTGAACTCTAAATGTACTACTGAACTTGGCTCCTCAGACAAGGCTGCCTGGGAAAGAGACAAAAGATTATAAAAGGAGGGCTTACATAATGGCTCGTTGGGAAAATAGCAAACAGACAGTATTTTTTTTCCTAAGCAGAAGGGTAAAAATTATGTACAGGAGGGGAACTTCTAGAGGCTCTGACATTATCTTCAAACAATACTTTACTGAGGAAAATAAACCCATAAGAAATACACAGACATTTATTATTATGCTCTCTGTATGGTTCCTTTTCTAGCTAAAGTGGAAGAGTGTTTGTTTTCCTAGATCCATTAGCAAAACCCAGTGGGTATTTATTTGTTCATTTTTCCTCTAAATAACACAGATATCTGACAAGACAAACTGCAAAATCAAACTGTACAGCAGGAGCTCAGGATGAGTCTGTACTAACAGTGGATTTGCAGGATTCATGCACATCTAGAACTTAGACAGTTGTGAAGTACAACCCATTACCAGGGAATAAACTGGGATCTGCCTCCAAGAAAACGATCAGGGGAGCAAGGAGAGTGCCAGCACAGTAACCAACCGAGACCCAGCAAGGGTATGAGTACAAGGATGATGGTGAATGTCAAACCCAGCAACCCGCACATGCAGCAAGGGAACCAAGTGGTGCTTGTGGTACCCTTTCGTTGCTTGCCCAGCCTTTTTGTCCGCAGCTCCTGCAGAGCGTTCTAGGTAAGACCCAACTGCAGCAATCTAATTTTTCTGTGAAATCCCTGAAGAACTCTCACCACATTAATTAGAACTACTGCAAGTTGAAAGTAAACAATTCAAATGATCTCAAAGAGTTGGGTGAGCTCTTTTGGAGAGCTTGTCTGTGTACTGATTCTATGCCATAGGAATAGGATGTATTACAGATGTATTTTGGTGTTACTCCACAGACCCCCCACAGCCCACCTCCCACTCTCACCGCTGATAAAAGATTTGGTTACAGCCCACATGAAAAATTTTGCGTACTTGACGGCACAGCAGATGCAAACCAAATGACCACCAAATGGCATTTTACACGCTGTGCTGTTTCGAATTTCTATTGGTTTTGTAGTGACTTTGGAACAAGAAAGATCTGCTGAAGTCAGCTGAACCCAACATTTTATTGCTTTATCTACTTTGTATTGGTTCTGTTCATCCTGCAGATAAATCTTAAGCTGCTGCAGGAACAGATTTCACTTAAAACTTTAGTTGAGTGGCTTTTATTTATTATTTATTTATACTTTCAATTAACTCATGGCCAAGAAACCAAAGGTAATTTTCTAGCAACAACTGAAGTGTAACTGAAGTTTTTGTTGGGACAACCTTGATGGTTACAGGTCTGGTTCTTGTTGCAACATTTCTCATCCACTAAGAGACGGTGTTTTTTGTGCTACAGTTTCTTTCACACACTTCACACTGGGAATGTTTTCTCTGGTAGCAATAAGAGCAAACATTTTTACTGGCAGCTCCAAACGTTTGCAAACTGTAACAAATACTTATAAAGAATTCAGGAAAATATTTACAAAAAACTCTGAGCTCATCAGTTTCTTTAGGTGCAGGAAATTTTCATTACAATGCTGTACCAAGGAGGCAGATAAAGAAAAACACTCCAGGACATTAAAGAACTCCTTTTTTTTTTTTTTTTTGAGACTCGAAGCTTACATTTTTGTGCAAAAAAATTTTATATTTGAAATATTAATGTATGGACTTGATGTTACACTGAGGTAAGTGCTTTCCATGCATGGAGCTAGAAAGAGGACCTATATTAAGCAATATTATTTTCTGTCTTTATGTGCACAGCTGGATGCATTTGCATGGATCATGGCAATTTCCCTGAACAACAATCTGAATCTTCAGCTGAACTGACATTTTGGTAATAGTATGATGGAAATAACAGTACTGGACTAACCACAAGTAAATGTGACATCAGAAATTTAAAAATGTAAACTCTTAACATTGACGCTGCTTCTTAATTTGCTAAGAACTTCCCATAAATTCACAGTTCCAGCTTATATCAGTCACTTACTTGAAATCCTAGGAATCCCAATGAATTTATCCTATTACAGTAATACTGATTAAATACTTCTTGAGTTCTTTACTACGTATGGTATTTTAAAACTTTTAGGAATATCTTATCTGTCAACATTTTACTTTCTACATCTTAATCCTTAAATCTCTCCCTATTAGCCTTCTATATTTTTATCTTAAAAAAAAACCCCAAGCTGCCAGTGTTTAAGATTAAATAACCATTTTGGTTGAGAAAAATAACATTCAGCCAATCAGATAAAAATACAGTATCAGGCAAGTAGTTACTAAAGTCACTTAAACCCTGTGTTTTGGAACAGTGTTTCCCCTAGAGATGGTTTTGTATTATACAGGACTATAGAAAATCCCTAATCCTCTCAAACCTTCCTGGTTTTCTTTATCAGCTTTTCTGTGATTGTGCTGTAGTCTGATGGCTGGAAGTCTCATCCTCAACTTAATGACATGGAAAGCTAAAAAGATGCCCCCAGACCCTCCTTTTCAAAATGGTTGTTTTATCTGCTGAAGGAAATTATAAATATTCCCTAAACAATCAGAATTTATTTGGAATCATGTCTCCACTTTTACATTTGGCACATAGTCCACTTACTCCTTCCACATCCCAGCACTAAGGCTAGTTAGAATTAACAGGTATTGGTTACGATCCAGCCTGTTAATAGCAAGATTGATCCGTGGGGTGTTTTATAGCTCGTTAAAAGTTTATTAGCTATTGCAGATGATCAATAAAACCTGTTTAATTGGCTAATTGCTACAGCTGCTGCAGTGAGTGATGCTTGTAATTCTTCCCATGTACAGGGCAGCATGTTCTCCTGAACTCTGCCTGTCTCATATTCCTTTTACAGGAGGCTCTTATTGCAGTTTTGTACCCAGTGATAACACATCAGTTTTTACATCTTAACAGTTCCTGTGAGGAGCTCTAGATTAAGTTACAGCTGCAGTCAGAAGAATCTTTCTAAAATGTGTGGAAAATCTACAAATTCAAAGCCTTTCAAGTGTCTTGGTTTGGTAAGTAGTGACCTCAGAAAGTCAGTGCTTTGATGGGCTGACTAGGGATTACTATTTTCTTAAGCCATTTCACAATCTCACATGGCTCAGCAAATATTTGCACTGAAAAACATTCAGCAACCAAACATTTGGCCAGCTGGAATTAGAAGAATGATGCTATTTCATAATTATTATTAGATACAGTGTAACTTTATATTAATTCTACTCCAAGAGATAAAATTACCATATTTAATGTGCTGAAACTTTTCATTTTCTCCATAAACCACTTATTCTAATTGCTTGTAATATGAAAATTGTGTTTAAATACATCATGAGTGCTCACTACAACAGCTCTTAGCTGTTGCCTGTGAACGGCTGACTGCCATGCTGTACTACAGCTGTCCATATGACATCACCAGCTCTTCCAGTGTTCTCAGACCAACCCAGAAGGTCAGTGCAACCTGAGCAGTATCATCTGATTTTTGCTTGTTAGAACCTGTTGAATGCTGTATGTATTTCAGGGTTTCAGACCTACGCTAACCAAGGACAGCTACTTATCAATATGCATTCGGGGCAGCTGTGCCCAGGCTTTCACCAGCGAATAGCACAGGCCAAGGGTTCTTCTGAAATGGGGTTATACTTGCAGCAGTTCCTAAGAAGGAAATGCATACAGTGTTTACTTACTATTCATTCATTCATTCATTCATAAATTCCTTCTGTAGAGATTCAAACACTCTATGCCGGAATAGACAGAAGCCCTCAAACACTGCTCTGAAGTGTTTCTACAGGACACCTCTGTAAAAGTTCTGAGTGAAGAGCAGAAGTACAACAGCTGAGAACAGCTTATTTTTCCTGTGAATTTCTTTATTTGTAACTGCGCAAGCTCACTAAAGGGAGGGAGGGTGTTTTTAGCAACAAGTCCCTCTAGACCTTCCAATTACCCTGCTGCCTAAGGGTAATGTAAGATAGCAAAACATTCAAACACTCACAAAAGAGGGTTTTAATTTCAGCTATTGCTATAGATCATCCTAGGTTTATTTTAAAAGTGTATGTGCCTTATAATCGAATTTTTAAGGATCAAAAAGCCCTTTAAGATCGTCAAGCCCAACAGTTAACCTAAAGCTGCCATCCTTACCCCTAAACCACGCCCCCAAGCGCCACATGTAGATGTCTTCTGGAGCCATCATAGGGACAGTGATGCCACCCCTTCTCTGGGCAGCTGGTTCCAGTGCCCGAGCACCCTTTCAGTGAAGAAATTTTTCCTGATATCACACGTAAACCTCCCTGGTGCAACTTGAGGCCATTTCCTCTTGTTCTGTCGCTCGTTACCCAGGAGAAGAGACTGACCCCACCTCACAACATCCTCAGGCAGCACAGCTATGCATTTCTACCATTTGAATTCTCAAGCCAGTGTTAGACACAGCATATTCCATCCTACTTTGCCTTCCAGTACCAACTCAATGCTAATACAACACACAAATATTACATTCTGAAATCCAGCAACATACTATCTTTGCTTGTTGACCAACAACAGCGCTGTGGTGAAAAAAAAAAAAAACTTTCTCTCGTGGCCTCTCTCTGTCCTGGATTTTGTGAGATATGAGCACAATAGTTATGCAGCAGAGAGTATCATCCTAGCAGATTGTTAAATCTGCTTGCTAATTATACATTAAGCGTTGATCAATGCTGAAAGCAAATTAATTCATTACAAATACATGACATGTATCTTAAGCTACTATTAAGGCTACAGTCTTCTGAATAATGAATGAAGTTACAATGAGTTCTAACCACAGTTCCACAGGATAATCACATTTCAGAATAACAGTTTATGCTACGCAAGCCTGAGTACCTTCAAAGCCAGTATGAGCTCATCAAGTCACAAAAAACTAGGTCAACTGCTATTCCTATTGTTGCTTTAGAGTTTTACACCTATTATTTTAGATCATCATTACCAATAAACTTAGGTATTCAATTTTTAATCATGTTTCAGTATTTCTTACCATTCAAAAAGGCATCTGTTAAACTGACTTACATAGAAAAGCAAGAGAAGAGAAAGAAAAGATGTAATCATTAGATATCTGATTAGCACTGCCACCTGTAAATTGTAGATAAAACCCCATTCATTTCTCAGTGCTGAGCTGCTGCTTCTACTCCACACCCTCTTACACTCTCAATTGCTTTCTGATAATTTCCTAGAATTCCACCAGTTCAGTGGATCCTTACAATACTAAATCTACATAGAGACAATGTATGAGAACCTGGGAAGAGAATTTTATCTATGGTTCTGCCTCTAAGGTTTGAGAAATTCACTTTCCTGCATCTCAGTTCATGTTTGAGATAAAAAGAAACTGGAAGCTCCACGAAGCTGTGATGGTGGCTGGATGGAATTCATCCTATACATGACCAGTGCCATGGGGCACCTTTTGGGATTTTTGGGATGCCAAACAGCATCATCCTCTGTTCTATCCAACCAAAATAACTGAAAAAGGTATGTTGTATAAAAAATAAACTAGTCTAGAAAATAAATATCAAGAGAAAACGTCGTTTCCTTTACCCTTATTCCTTGTTCCCAAAGCTCGGTCTTCTTGATATTCACAGATATGCAAAAGCGCTAAAAAAAAAAAAAAAATTTGACCGTTAGCTCCCGATTATAAAGCACATCTGTACTGGGATGAAAATAATACATAAATTCTGAAGCAATATGATGGACAACATAATTTTCTTAAAGTCAGATAAAAGGCCACAGATTATGTACAGCTACATGACAAGGCTAAATTCAAAAAATATCTAATTGCTTTGTGGGGAAGTCTGAAGAACAAAAATTGAGAAAAAAAGATGTAATTTCCATTGAAAGTTTTTTTTCTAAGACAGAGTTGAGAGGACATGCCTGCTATGCAGCAAAGACTGGGGATAAGCTCAGAGCAAAGCACACTGAGACTCATTGTGTGAGTAACACTGCAGTCTGTCACCTGTCCTCTTAGGGAAAGAACTCCTAGAGCCCTGTGATTTCCAAAATTTTTACCAGGGAACAGGAATCTAAAACCAAGGATCCTGACAGCTGGTATCTTGAGATGGAACAACCAGCTTTATGGGAGGTATCAGAACCCTGGTTTTGTCAAACTTCAACTTTTAAATCAAATTTCTTGCTCTTAAGAGCAAGTTGTGTCAAACAGGAAAGAACACGGATAAAATTTTCTCCTGACGTAGCAATCAGCAAGTCCTATGAAAAACCACAGCGAACCTCTTCTAATACCATCGGTTAATAAAGATGAAGATGTGAGTACTGGGTTTATGCTGGCAGTCATTACTATGGCTTCATCTGTACCTTGGTAGACCCCACGTGCTGGGTAATGACACAGACTATCTGCAGAGCACTAAGTCCAACTGGGCTGATTAAGAAAACCCAAATGGAGAAAAACCTTTTTCTGCCACTGTAGGTTTTACAAGGCTGCTATATTTCCCTTTAATGAAAAAACCTAAAAGACTTAACAAGATTGGAAACGTGAGCAGAATCACATGCCAGTTGGGAGGAAAGGCGCAGTGAAATGCATCAAGGTTTTGTTCTGATTGACTGAAGGACAGTTCTCATCTCAAGCAATATATGTTTCACACACAAGATGGCTGTTCATACAGACTTTTACTGTGAACTTGACCCAATATATGATAACACACACCAGCTCTTCCTGGTGACTACCAGAAACTGGAAGTAGTATCTCTCTCTCACATTTAATGAATATAGCACTGGTGGCTGCTACAACGGCTAATGCTGCATTCAGTACGACTAGAGAAGGGTTTTGGAATAAACTTTTTAGCTATTAACTCCTAATACAAGGAGTTACCCTGCTAGTAACAACTTTTATCTAGGGAAAGAGAATAAATCAAGATTTCCCACTCTGGGACTGTCAATGTTCTTCTTCTAAATTGTTTCTCATGTTACTGAAGATAATCATTAAACTCACTGGCACCTTTACAACTTCACAACATCATAACAAACAGAACCCAGGAAATATAATTCATTCCACCCCTTCTTGAAGAGCCCTTTTGGCAATGATTGCAGGTATGATATTAACTGTTTGATTAGAAACATTACTAGAGCATAAAAACTGAATATAGATAGAATGAATGGTGATTTTATGAGCATGTTACACAAAATTTTCTATATACCCGTCTAGCAGCATTTAGAACAAAAGCTTATGGTATGAAATTTGGATGCTAAATATTACCAAATTATACTACAGTGTGAGAAAGGTCATTGTCATCCTTGGCTACCAGCGTAAAATGTGCATGTGTTCCAAAAAAAGTCAATTCAGATATATAAACATCCAAATTACTCCGCAGTTTATCGTACAGCCTCAGGACAGAATCAGCACAAATCATTTAATCATCTTGGTCTAAAACACAGATTAACTTGCATGATCTGTTCATAAATTCAACCAACCTCCCAGGAATCAACACGTTCCAATCAGTATTTATTACTCTGTAGCACTACAACAGGTTTCTGTTAGAATGCAAAACTATACTTTCACCTGACAGAAACAGTCAAGTTGGTATTTTTCAGTTTATCAAAGAAGTATTACACTGCTTAAGAGATTAAATTAAAATATACCAGTCACAACCTGTGCCCCAAATATTTTTATTTGCCATATTCTTGATTTTGGTATTACTGAAACTCCTTTCCACTTGAGAAAGCCTTGGTGTCCTAGACAGCAGGATGGTCCCAGCAGCACTAAACGGTCACTGTGCAACAGTGCTGCACCAGGGCTGCAATATCCTTCCATGTTACAATGTCACAGTCTGCACACCTAAACAAACATTTTAGGGCACTGAAATGCATCACAATTTCTGCACTGAGGGAGGGATGGGGAACCCAACTTCATGGTCAGATATCAGGTTCATAGCTAGAGCGTGAATTTCACAAATTAAAGTAATTTGAGTTGGTTACAATTCCCTGTGCAAGCATATAATTAATAAAATGGGAATAAACCTTGCTGTACAATTTGTGCCAGCACTTGCTCCAATTTCCCAGACAACCACAGCCTCATTACCTCCAGATTTGTGCATCTTATTATGATTCTGACACTCGCACTTGTGCGATTAGTGATGAAATTACAGATTCATCCTGATTTAGTGTGGCCTTTATTGCTGTTAATTAGGCAATGAAATGTGAAAACTGTTACGGCATTTTAATTATCTGAATGCAATCAGATTTGTATATTTAAAAAAAAAACCAACTCAAAAAAACAAACCAAAACCTGGAGAATGCTATCTTTTTTTAGAAACAGTTGCTGGTTTTCATGGAAACAGCTGATTGAGAAAAATTTGAGAATTTATTTTGCTGCTAGCTGAGTTGACAGCTCCAGGTCTATATCTGCCATGTACACTTTTATTTTTTGCAGAAAGATAAAAAATGCCTTCTTATCAAAGGGCACCAAAATGTGCAGTAACAAAAATCTGAATGAAATATGGACAGATAAATTGCTTAATCTCAGTACAGTTTTCTTTTTTTTTTTTGCCAAGATCCTTCAAAAAAACCCTACAGGAACAGCCACCAGGCACAACTTATGTGAAGAAACAAAACCTCAAAGGAGGCAGCACCAAAATCCAAAGCACTGAAATCTCACCCTAGCTGCTGGACCTAGGTTGAAGTAATTTTATAATTACTGATTGTTTTATAACAATTTAGGCTGAATGGTCAGAATGACCCCATTCTCATCAGCTCTCTCAGCTAAGATGGGTGCCCTCCTGCAGTCAGCTGTCACGGAAGGTGCACGGGAATACAACTTCTCTGGTGCAGCCACAGCATGGGTAAACACAGCACAAACCTGTAATTAGTCACGTATGAGCGATGTATGTCCCAGTGTCTCTCCTACCATTTGATCTTCACACTGCTGAAATTAATGTTTCATTGAGCATTATTGCTCTGCTTCACCTATAAACTAGTTATAGCTATTTATAACTATTTACAACTATTATAGTTATTATTATAACTAGTTCATTAGCTTTTGCCAACATACGGTAATTGATCAATTGTCATAGCACATTTTGAAGGAATTTGGTTTGTGGGCAGAAGGCGGCTTTGGAGAGATGGAGAGCCAAACATCCTCGCATGCTGGCCCCATGTCTGCCCCAGGACAGCTCGCAGGAGAAGGAAGGCAGCCAGAGGTGTACAGATCTCACTCGAAGTCCTGCAGTCCTGTGCACCTCTAGGCTGCAGTTACTAAAACGGCACATCAGGCACGCAGGTCGTGGGTGGGCACCTACACAAGCGCACACAAACACTCAGTTCTGAATCCTGAGCTGCGCCACGCTTTGTGTGTTTGTGTTTCTGTAAGTACTTAGCTATAGCAGCCTGTCTTCACAGCCCCCATGAGAACGCAGAGCCTGGCAAGCCTTCAGACAGCAGCTCCTAACACACGTGTGAAATTTGTGGAAAAGAACTGTTGTCCCTCACCTTTTACTACAAACTCAAATTTGTAGGACATTATTCTCATTGTTCCCGGTTAAGTCTTCCTTCAACCTAATGTAACCTATGTAAGTGTTACCTTACTTGATTATAAATAACTTTCTATACAAAATACTTCTATTTTGACAATTCTGATTAAGATACAATAAACCTGTTCATTTCTTTCATCATATATTGGATAGAATCTCATTGTTTTTCTTCGATAAGATCACACATACACAAAAATTACTATTATGTTTCTTTGCAAAAATGAAATTGAACTGGTGTCACAGTTTCTCAATAAGCACGAGATTTTAAATAGATTTTAAACAGACAAGCATCAGAAATTTGAAGAGGAAGGCTCTCAAAGAAATGACAAATTTAGTAGATTTTATGCATGTATATCTTACACATATGCATCTATCTGTAGTCTGTAACATCAAAATATAATTGGCACAGTGCTGCACTGGGAACTTCTCTGATATCTCATTTACACCCTCATCTTAATTTATGTACATTATACTTTATTTCTCAAAAAATAAAATATTCTCAATAAGACTGTTTTTTACTGTACTGTATAACTTCAGTGAAACCAAATTCAAAACATTATGGTGAAAACACTGAAGCAGTAGCACTATTGCTACTACAAGACCCTCTAATTTACATGACACAAAAATGCATAATTTATCCATGTATTTAGTGTTCAGAAAGCATGAAAAAACCTGAGTGTTTCAGAAATATTTCATCCATTCTTTCTCTCATGCCTTCTCCATCCTCTGTACTTTCAACACCACGATCAGTTCCCTGAAAATAATTTTGGGAACTGTACCAGAAAAAAATATTATTGAATTGAATATCTGCCTGAGGTACTAAATATGGAAGAAATCCTGGAGTGATGGGCTTAATATATAGAAATAAACATTAATTTATTCAGCAATTTTTCACTCTAAAGCTAGCTTCCCCCAGAAGCAGTGTACAAAAATAAGTACCAGCATTTTTCAAATACTAGAAATGCAAATATTAGGCAATTTGCCAAAGGCAACGCAAGTCAATAAGAGAATTACGAGCAGACTCCAGTTCCTGTCTGAATTCTGAAATTAAACTGCTCATCAGTAAAGTCCTTAAAGTCAGGGCAAGCAACACATATCGCTCATAGAAGCACAGAAATTATGATGACATAATATATATGTGCACACACCCAGTGTGATAGTACTGTAGTCCCTTATGCTTCTTGAAAAAGCAGACATCAAAATTAGAAGTGGAAGCATCATTATTTTCTACTCACAGACACTGCACAGTCACCTGTCCTGCTTGAGAGTGTGCTCAAGATCACCCCTTTATGCATTATAGGATCCTATCACCTAAACCCCAGACAGCAGATGCACTTAGTGTGTGCATTCTTAATAAATACCCTACTACCTTGGAATTATATTACTTGCCAGACAACCTTCCCTTTTTTTGACCATTCACTTTCACGCACAGAAATAACAAAAATCTCCAGCTGGATACACAGACTTCAGGGAAAATTTTACAGCTGTCACAAAACAGTAGAAAGGATGGTACTGGCTCCACCAGGCTGGCCGAGTGTCCCAGCTCAGTGCACAGGTTCCCAGTGAAATGGATGTATCTTCCTATGAATATGATCCTTTTGGCACACAAGGGTAAGTGCAGCCAATTAATGTAAAGCAGTAAGACAGACTCCCAAGTGTGAAATCACATGTATTGAAAGGTCTAACCTGCCCGGCTTCATTAAACCATCTCAGAATAATGAACATCTTAAAAGTGAAAAGTTAATTAATCCTAAATAATTAATTTTATCCATAACTTTGTACAGCCTTTTTCAAAGGCAACTAAGGAGAAAAGCAATGAAGTTATTCCTGCCCATCCCCTTATTTTTGGCTCTGTGTGGAGAATGAGACAGTAAACTGTTATTTCTCTGGCTTAATAGCAAAAGGTTGATGTGTAACACTGAAGTCCAGAAGATGCTTCTACCAATAAATTTGCAAGTTAATAGCTTATGTATTCATAATCTAGCAGACTGCTATACAAGTAGATTTTCCATACAATAGTATCTAATCAGTACAAGATGGTGCATTTCATTAAATGTTTTTAAGTGACATGAGAATGGGGGCACTCACATGAATCCTAAAATAAGCACACTGAAATATCAAAGAGTTGTTGAAAAACCCCTAGTGCACCACCTCCCTAAACATGACTCTTCCTTTAATCCTGACCCATAAGCGCTTTGCTTCTCCTTCATCCCCACGAAGAACTCCAGCTCCAGGCATTCCAGCTGTTCATTAACACAGAGGGTGACACCCACTCCTTACCTCCACTGCCTGTGCTTCCTAAAGATGCCCTATCCTTTCATTCCCACACTCCAGTCATCATCACGCCAAGAAGATCCTAGCCCTGCAGGCATGCACACCTCTCTAACACCTCTTGCTTATTCCCCATGCTGTGTGTGATTGCACAGAGGCATTTAAGCTGAGCCCCCAGTGAAGCCAACTTACTGGCTGGAGTGTCTGGAACTCCTTTGTGCTGCCTTTCAGGTGTTCTTCTGCTGACCTGCAACCCGCCTCCAGCTCAGGGCATTTATGAGTGGCACTGGCATCAAACTGGTGGGAGTGGAATGAGGGAAGTTCCCCTTCCCCAGCAACCCTATTTTAAAATCCTGTTCCCCATGTTGGCAAGCATATGATGTATAACACAAGGTGGCGTTTGTCATTAAACACTCCCTCCCCGAGCTTGCGTTTCTTGTCTTACTAGATATGAGGTCTCCTTCTCCATATTCTTTGTTTGTTGAGACTCACTGGTTATGCCAATGTTTGAAATAAAGGAAGATGGACAAGAAACAGGAAGTACAGCAAACCCGTATAATGGAACAAGACAAATTTGTTGAAGAGGTGTCAAGAATTTAATTACAGTTTTCTGCTAAGTAGTCAGGACTGTGTCGGTCTCTTGCAACAGCTCACAGAACCAGACAGTGCAACACTAACTTGACCTAAGATTACAAAAAGCTCTGCACAAATCTGAAGTACAGAGACATCACAGCACTGCAAAAGAAGTATTAGAAAAAGAAGCCGTGTGCTCTTACCCTGCACTCATACTGCAACTGAAAACTGAAACAGCTCAAATTAAGTGTAAAACAGTCCAATTTTAAGAATGGCTGTAAATGATGGTGTTTTTTAAGCCCTTCAACATTATGTGTCAGCATCATCAGTATAGCACACTCGTGCATGGCTGATAGAATCCATACCCTTCCATCATCCAGCACCCCCATACCCAGCCTATGTTTCCTCAGAGAGGAAGGCTGCTTAAGTGTATTTTAAATTCTAGGCATACTTGTTCTACCACTTTTCCCCAGCCCCAGGATGACTGCTACATGTTTCACTGAATCTATGAAATCTGAACACAAAATGAGAGAGGAAAAAAAGCCCGTGACTTAAAAAGAAAAGACCCAGAAGAGGTGGGCAGGCTGGTGAAAAGTAGTCAGGCATCAGCACATTGCGCAAGTGTTGTCAAGGCAGCCAAGAGGGCGCTGAGAATCCAGAGAGCAGCAGCTACAGGGATGGAGCACATGGGAATTCTTGGGTGGTCATAAGCACCACCTTTAAATCATAAAGCAAGGGGCAATTTTCTCCTGACTCTTTTTATGAACATATTAAGCTACAAAGGTTAACTCTACAAAAAACACTGCATGAATGTGTAAAGCACTTAGAATACATGGAACAAGCATCCCAGACACATGAACAAAGAAAGTCAAAATGTCCTAGCACATACAATGTTTACGTACAATTTTTGGCCAGTGTTATTCAAGAGAGTGATTCAGATATTAGAACTTGCTCTCTCAGGTAAACTAGTTATTACCTGAAAGCAATCTAACTCTCATTTTAAAGAAGTCAAAATATTACGACTTAATAATATCTTTTGGATCTTGAAATACTCCCTTGATGTAAGACAGTTATGCTTCTGTGGATCCATCACAAGAATTATGCCTTTCTGTCAAGTACTGGCTCTTTGACACCACTCAAGGTACATCTACTTAACACCATTTAAGAAATGCTGAACCACCTTCCCCTGGACAGCACTTTCAAAATTACATCAGCTTGAAAGAATACATAAAATATGAAGCATACCTTCTGCTAATAGCCACTGTTAAAGGAAGTATACTTGTTATCCAGTGTAATTAGCTACAAGCTTCTGAATGTCAATTCACCACACGGGGCTGAATGACAGGAGGAGAACAGTCAGCTTGACCACTGAGGTCTTTATGAATTGCATACATTAGCAAATCTCAGTAAGAAAATGCCCTGAAGTATGTACTTGCCATTTCACTGCTATTAGAGAGTATTAAAAGTTATTCATATGCCACAGCTAGAATGAGACAAAAATAGAAAGCTTACATAAGCTTCTATTATGAATAACGACTATTGAATGTAAAAGTAATTGAAAAGGAGATTGCAGGCAGACACTGGAAGGCTAGACTTGCCTTAGCTCTAAAAACACACAATAATGTAAGGGGCATACAGCTGATCCATACCCATTTATAAACACTGCATGTGATGTGCTTACTGAGATAATTACTGTATGCATATATGAATTTGGTTTAGTAAAAGAGCTGTTCAGAAACCGTACACAATCACTGGATTAGCAAAAATTGCCAGGTTATGAATGATTCAACCAGAAAACATCACTGATGGAAATACCGGAGGTCTTAAAGCTCAAAGCTGCAACAATTATTTTGCCAAAGTTGCAGATGTAAAGGACAATAAACAATTAGGAAGTAATTTCCAACTTTCACCTAGGCAAAACACATTGCAGAGGCCTGTTATGCAAACACAGTATACACAAGTAGATCACCCAGCATGCACTCCTGAAGCAAGTTCTCCTACAGGAAGATTATGTTTAGAAGGATCACTCAGTAAGGCCAGAAATGGCAACAGAAAAACAGCTAGCACACAAGTCCTGACAAAGATATCTTTAAGGAAGTGCTTGGTTCAGGTAGAATGTCAAGTGTGCTAAAACTTGCCTCAGGAAACCTCTACCATTCTCTAGCATTAAGCATTTTCAATGTTCAATATTTTATATGGATTCACTAGTATGGATTGGTCATACAGGGACTTAAAAGCTTTCTTTCTTTAGCCTAAACACCATGCCTGTTAACACCAATAAGTTCTATGTTTGCCATATACCTACAAGAATATGTGTGTAAAGAAAACATTGGTCTAACAATTACTTACTAAAAAGGCATTTCCAAAGGAAAACTCTTCTTTCTCCAGCTTTCCCAAATAGTTGTGATATAAAGGGTCATAATGCCCACTCACACGTATATAAAGCAGACATAGCTCTCATGAGAACAGCAGTGACAATGTATGATCAACCACCCATACTTTCACCAAATTACAGAGCTTGTTGTTTCACTAACATCGGTTAGGGAACTCCCTAACTGCAAGAAGTGCCACTAAAATAATGAGGAGCTAGAAGGAGAAAGAAAATTGTGTGGCCCTGTGAGATTCAGAGGTCATGGCAAATTTAATCAGCAAGTGTTGCCAACAGTGCTATATCCCAGAGTTCAATCTATCTGGAGATAAAAGAATATAAAATGAAAGCTAAACTGTGACTGAACAGAGAGATTGGAAACAACCTCCCTTCATTTTCAACTGTCCTCTTAACCAAATATACTGTGTGCAAGGGTGACCCCCCTGAAGATGACACACTAAAAAACTGGCAATTTTTTTTTTAACAGCATATATTAAGGAACCCCATTTACTGCATCTTTATAAGTGTATCAGTAGTAGACACCGGCCCTTGTGAGAATACTCACTGCAATTTCAGAAAACACTGATCATTGATACACTGGTTTGTTTCATATGAAACAGGAAAAAACCATAAACCTCTAAAACACAACAGAGAACCCCATCAACTTCCAAAGCCCTCTTCAGTTCCAAAAATACAGAAGTAGAGCACAAGCAGGTGTTTACAGTTAAAGAGCTTTGAGACTTAAGGTCCTTTAAACTGTATTAGCAATAATATCATTCAATATTGAATCTCGAGAATCTTTACAAAAATATTACTCTGAAATGCAGCACATCTGTGCAAAAGAACACATTCAAAACAATACATAATCATGCCAACCCTGGGAAAAAAACACTGCTCACATAATGCCCCAGGACAATCTGTGTCAGTGGAAAGTGACTTTGCTTTTCAGGTTGTGGAAGCTCCTGGTAAACCATGTTCTCTACAAACTTCCAAAGTGAATCCAATTTTCTGTTTGTACATAAAAGTAGACAAGAATTACTGTGCGATTATTATTAATATAAGTGTGAACAAGTATGATTTTATATGTCATTATTTTTAAGCAATATGCTATATTACCTCTGTTGCTGTGGGGTTCCAGCAACCTTCCCAGAAGACAGCCGGGGCCGGTGGAAAGAATAAGGGAACGATATTTTGTGTAGATGTTCAGAGATGCTTGTTTCTCCCACCGCATGGCTGCCGGCCTGGGCACACAAAACTGAAGAATCATGGGGAAAATCAGAGTTCTCGGGGTGGGGGAAACATAAATGGCCAGTGGGGAACAGGACTTGGGTACATGTGACCAGGGAGCAGGGAAAAACCTCACGTGCCATG